>JAQZBX010009599.1:0-27665 GCA_029593785.1 Cabassous unicinctus | reverse complement strand
AGGAGTGGGAAGGGACAAGATTAAGGCCCTGGGGTGTTCAGTGGAGCTGGGAAGAACCAGCAGGGGTAGCCAGGAGCTCAGCGGGGAAGAGATACTTGGCTGCAGGAACCCAGGAGGAACCCTTTTGCCAGGGCCTCAGTTTCCCCATTTGTATGAGGGGCCTGGTGTCTGTCTGCAAGAGCCCTTCCGCTTTTGGCATTTTGGGGTTGAAGGCCTCCTCCAGGAAGCCTCCTGGGAAAACCCCTGCCCATGGAGGGCTCTGTTTCCCTCCCCTCACTACCCTCACAACCACCCACGATTCAACCCAGCCCACTTTGCCTGAGCCCCTGGCAGGTTTGGAGGGGTCAGCAGGCTCCATACATATTCATTAATTTAGACTCCTCCCCAGTGGCAAAGCCGGTTAGCAATAGCCTTATCTTGCCTATGAATAATGACCATTGATCACTTTCTTTCTTGCACCCACCAGACAGTCCAGAGTTAGTAGTCTGGGAGGTGGAGGCAAAGATTTATTCCAGGCCTTTCCGGGCCTTATCTGTCAAGGGGATTATAAAGATCTCACCTTAGGGTTGATGCGGAGAATGAGCTAGCCTGTCTATCCTCCGCTCGGCACACAGCAAGTGCTCCGTGATGTTATTTTTTTATACAAATTATTAGCAAACTGGGAGACTGAGGGCAGGATCGTCAGGGGACTAGGCGCCAGGAAGAGAGAGAGGAGGCGCCGGGCGCACCCAGGTGGAGCTGGACCAGCACACAGACCGGGAGGAGGCGGGGCGTCGGGCGCGAGCCATAGGAGAGCTGGAGGGGAAGGAGAGGGGACTCCCCGATCCCGGGGGTGCGCGCCGACCGCTGTCCTTGATCAGTGAGCTTTGAAAGCGTTACCCCCCAACTCCCTCAAAGCCGGCCTCTCGTGCTGGGCGGCGGGAGGTGACTGCACGGGAGCAGGACTAAGGCGCCAGGCACGCGGCGGCGCTGGACCCCGTGGTGTCGTATTAGTCCCCGCCCCGGGGCGGTGTCACCGGAGCGTCCGGGGAGTCCCGCTCGCCGCAGCCCGTGCGCCAGCGCGCGCCGCTCGGTCCTCGCCTGCCGGGCGGTTCCGGCGCCGGGGGTGGCCCCTTTAAAAGGCAGGGTCTTGCCCGGTGGGGGCGGACGGGGGTGGGGAGGCGCTGACCGACGCCCGAGGCCCAGCCCCTCCCTCCGTCCGTCCCTCCCTCGGTCCCCGCGTCGCTCGCTCGCTCACCGGGCGCACGCTCCGCCTCCGTCAGTCGGCACGGCCGCGCAGCGCGCGGCGTGGAGTGGGAGCCGGGGCCGGACGCGCAGCCGGGTCTGGGGCTGGGAGCCGGCGCGCACGGCCTCAGCGCCAGATCGCCTCCGCCACCGGCGAGGCCCGAGCCGCGATGGCCGAGCTGGGCAGCAAGGGGGTGACGGCAGGGAAGATCGCGAGCAACGTGCAGAAGAAGCTCACCCGCGCGCAGGAGAAGGTGAGCGAGCCCCAGCCGTCTCGGCCACCTGTCCCCTCCCCCGCCCCCGGGGCGGCTAGTCGCCCGGGCTCGGGGCGCTGTCACTCCCGACAACGGCTGCTGACTGCCTTCGGGGTCCCAGGCGGCGCCCCTTGCGTGCTGGGCTTCCCCCTCCCCTCGGGGCCGCGTTCTGTCTCACCACTCCCGGTGGGGGCAGGAGAGGGAGCAGCTGTCGCCGACCCACACGCCCCCCTCCTCCCCTTCTCCCGGCCGCTAGGTATCTTCGCGGCCTGTCGCCGAGAAGGGAGACCCGACTCCGGCTCTAGGCGGGGGCGCGAGGGCTAGGCTCACCTCCCCTGGAGGCCGAGGGCCGCGAGGCGGGGAGGCGAGGGGACGACCCCCAGCCGTCCAGGCCAACTCGCAGAAGCCGGGCGGGGCCGGGACTGGGGAAAGGAGGGAGCCCTGCGCCCCCCATCCCCCCAGCCACGGGACCCGCGAATCCCGAGGTTGCTTCCCCGCCCCGGGGCGCTCCTGCAAGTCCCTCCTGGCCACCCGCCTTCTCTCCCGGCGGCAGAAGGACGGGTCGGGTTTCCTTTCCCGAGAGGTGCCCGCGGCCTGGACGCTCTGGCCCGCCCTGCGGGGCAGAGCGCCCTCGGAGAGGTGCCTGCGCGCCACCTGGGGCTCCGAGGTTCGGGCGATCGGGCACGGGGCGGCGGCTCTGGCTTGGGAGCCCTCTGCCCGGGAGGAGGGTCTAGGGGCGCAGAGGGCGCCGTAGGCCCCTCTCTCCGAGTCGCCGCCCGCGGGTGCTCGACCCTCCCCGCGGCGCTCGGGAAACCCGTAAGCTGGGCGCCCAGAGCGACTCCCGGCGGAGGAGGGATGAAGCCGGGCTGCCTGGGGCACCCTCACCGTGCAGGAAATGCAGCAAGGGGAGGGGCGCGGGGGTCCGCGCCGGGGTCCGCTTTCCATCCCCGGCCACCTCGGGCTGATTGAATTGGATTACGCCAGCCGCTGACGCCACTTCCCCTGCCGACTCCGATCTGAAATCTGAGATTGCAGAATCTGCTCTCCGGGCCTGGGTGGCCCTCTGGTGCCCCGCGGCGGGGCCTGACCCTCTCCCCGCCCGTCTCGCAGCCCGGTGGACACCCGGGGACGGGCTGGCCTTCCCCGGCCAGGCCTTATGCCTGTTTATCAACAATGACTTTTGCAGCTGGAGCCTGCGGGCTCCCTAAGGATGCAACCACGTGATGGGGGGGGGTGCAGCGGCGAGAGCTTCCCCTACCCCTCCCTCGGCCCTGGGAGTCCTGCTGCTCATCCTTGTGTTTTCCCGCTAGGAGGTGGGTGGGGGTGCCTAGAGGGTAGGGCCTTCGGCTAAGCTCCAGATTTGGCCAGCGGGGCCATGCTTCTCTATCCAGGGGGATGGAATTAGAGTCCCCTGATAGCAGGTTGGAGGCTGGGAAGGCTTAGATTCACTGGGGGCTAGGCAGGTTCCTGTCCCCTGCCTCCCTACCAGTCCCCCACCCCCCATTACTGGGTAATCCCTGTAAGTGCCTGGAGCTGGAAGCTCCTGGGGCCTGAACCCAAGGGGCCCAGTGGGAAGCTCAGGGTTCTGGCAACAAGATCCCTGCCCCCACCACTGAAGCCCTAAACCTCCCTGGCTCCCCAGTGCTCTTGCTGTGTCTCCTTTACCCTGCCACAGTGTCTTTGACGTCATTCTGGGGGCAGCAGGCTTGGGCTGGGTCCCCCTCCATATAAGTGGTCATGTGTCATTGCTGACCCCACTGAGCCACCGTCCCTTGCTCTTCAGCCCCTGTGCCAGGCTGTTGGCTGACAGCTGGCGAGCCCTGGATGCTGGTGGCCTTGGCTGAGGGCTGGGCCCTGCGGGAGCCTGGCTTCCTGGGACAGGCATTGCTGAGCTCTACAGCTGCTCTGCCCCAGGGGAACTGTTCAGGGGAAGCCACCCGCCCACCCCCAGGAGCCAGAGTGGCAGAAGGCTACTCCCTGGACGCTGCCCTGCCTTCTACCCCTTTCCTTCTGGGCTCCGCTGAGGGACTCCCTCCCAGGAAGCTTGAAGCTTCAGCCCACCCCAGCCTCTCCTCTGTGCCCTCCAGGGCCTCTGGCTTTGTGTCACAACCCCAGTGCCACTCACTGGCCTTTACAACCAGGTGATGCTTCACTTGTCAGTGGGACCAGAATCTTCTGGGCTGACAGCCTTCCCCTCCCCTGCACCGGCCTGCCCTGGTCAGATGAATGAGGAATGGCTGTTGTTCCAGTTCACTGTTGCCATATGGGGAGCCTTTACTGAGCAGGGACAAGTGGAAGTTTTTGGTGTGTGTGTGGGGAGTTCCCAAGAGGGTCCGCACAGGGAGAAGAGCCCCAGCTCTGGCCTTCTCTCTTTCCCCTCTCCATGCAAATGTCCAACAAGACACGGGGTAGGCAGCATGGTCAAGGGCAGCCTGCTCTCTGGTGCTGTGGGCCCTGGGGGGAGGGGGTGTCCCCAAGGCTGCCCTCCTCTGTGTCCCCAGCTCAGGTACATCCCTCCGTGGACCTCGGGCACACCACTTTGTCTCTCCCTACTGGCCTGCCTCCCCACTGACCTGGTACCCAGCTGGTGCTTGGCGTGGGTTTATGATCAGACAAGGGCATCTGGGGCTTGGTGTGGGAGCAGGCCTGCAGCCGGGCTGGCTTGTGCCCTGAGCGCTTTCTGTGTCTCCTTGTTCAAGGCGTGTTGCTTGTCCACGTGCCACACCCCTTGTCCTGCACAGAGCCTTAGGTGTGAGCAAGGTGACCGTGGTCTGGCCCACGTGGACTTATGGTCGGACTGTCGTGGAGTCCTGGCCCTGGTGTGAGGAGGGCCTGAGAACAAATGGGGAGGTACCCCTGCCCCCAGAGCGCCAAGCCGCATGGCACCTGCCTGGGGTTCGCACCCACGGGCACCATGATGTCACCTCCCCGTTGCGCCCGGCTCGTTGGACCCTCTATAAATGACTGTGTCCATTTTTGGGCCTCAGAAGCGTGGCCGAGCAGAGCACGCTCAGGGTGGAGCCTGGGTCAGATGACAAGGGATTAGAGGTTGGCGAGCGGAGTCCCTTGGGGAGGTTGGGGTAGCAGGCAAGAAGGGACAGCTGGGAGGGGAGGGCGGGGGCAGAACCTGGCCTGCTCATCCCGGAAGGTCCACTGCCCAGAAGTGCTCCTGGCAGGGCCGGGAGACTGTGAGGACAGGGGGAGGCCCTGCTGACAGAGGCCCTGGGGCATGCTGCGAGGCGCAGCCACCCACAGGGGCAGGGACCACAGCGGGCTAGATGCTTGCTGATGGGGAGGTTCAGTGGGGGGTATTTATAGAGCCCTGGCACATGGCCCTGAAGCCTCCATTTTCGACTGGGGCATCAAGGTCTCCTCCCGCAATAGCCATGCAAGCTGGGGAGGCCAAGAAGGCCCTGGAGGAGCCAGGCCTCTGATGAACCAGTTATCCTCCACCTGGGGCCCTTCACCTACGCCACATGTAGGCTACACTGCATCTGGATGATGGAGCAGGGGACCTCACCCTAGCCTCAGCCCCTGGGCTCCCCTGCCCATTGGTATCTGCACACCCACCCCCTCTCAGGCCAGACTCAAAGCTGCTCCCCTCCATGCATCCCCCCCCATCTCCCTCCATCTGCTGTCCATCCCTCTGTCTCCAAGTGTCTGAGTCCTTTTCCTATTCCTTGCTCTTGTACACCCCCACATCGTCTTTTCCTCTGGCTCTCTGTGTCTCCGGCTGTCTGTCTGCCTCTGTCTCTCTGTCTTCAGAGCTTGTGCAGCTTCTCCCTAAACTCAAGTTATTTATGTAGATGGATGGAAGGTTTTCTGGGTTGGGCAAGAGCTCTGGGTATGGTGTTTGGGGGTGCTCCATGGATAATTAGCGTGGAGAGGTTGGAAACCCTCAGACTTCCCTGAGCCCCAGTGGGGGCTGGGGGCCCGGGGACGAGTTGTGTCCCAGGACAGTGGAGCCTGCTGGCTCGTGGCAGGGCTGAAGCGAGGCAGAGGCTCTTATGCCCAGAGGGCCAGGGTGGGGGGGCAACTCACAGGACTGCATGGGCGTTGGAGAAGGGGGTGTCCCATGGAGCACCCGGGTGTGGAGGGGCAGTGAGGATCAGCTAAGCTAAATACAGGAAAGGAGGTAGAGCTGGGCAAGGTCTGAAAGGCCTTGGGTGCCAGGGAAATCCGTCTTTCATGGATGTTTAGAGAAGCCGAGGTTGGACCGTATCCTCCGCCTCTTCCCAGATAACCCTTCTCCCCATCTCCCCTTCCCTCTCTAGGCATCTGACTGTACCCTTACCCCTGTACCAGGAGGCAGGGCCCGAGGCCTTGGCCCTATGCATCCCTCACCAGCTGTGTGCCATGGACAAGCCGAGGAGAATACTTCTGTCCTTCCCTCCTGCCTTAACCCGAGGCTGGCCTTGGGTGGCTCTAGAATCCCTGAGTCCTGCCACCCGGAAGAGGGTGACAAGGGTCCCTTCTGACAGGAGGGGCAGCTGAGAGAGTGTGGGCCTGGCAGGCGGACAGAGGGTCTCGCATCCTCTGCAAGTTGCAGGGCCTTCCTGGGGCCTGGTCCTTAGCCCTTGTCTAAAATGCGATGGTGGCTCCCCCATCACGTGTTTGCTGGGAATTATAAAGCCCCAACAGGTGGCGCCAGTTAGTAAGTGCTCAGTAAAAGCCAGCTCTGCGGGCCGGTTGCCCAACGTGCCTACACTGGAGCCCTCCCTCCCTGATGGTCCCTCTCCCTGACCTGCTCTGGGGAATATCCCATACAGGCCCATACAGACAGTTAATCCCTGCTGAGCCCTTAGCTGATAAGGGTGTAGGATGTTATCACAGCACTGGGGTGTACATGTGCATGCGTGTGTGTGTGTGTGTGTGTGTGTGTGTGTGCGTGTGGAGGGGCCGCCCATGGTGGGCGGAGGCCTTGGATTCTGGAATCAGACAGTTCTGGGGTGCCTCTTGATCCTCCTCCATGCTGCCTCAATGACTCTGGGTAAGTGTTTCCACCGCTCTGGACCATCGGTCATGCAGCGTTGTTCATTCGTTTGTTGAGGCAACACATCCCCAGCTGGGCATTGGACTAGGGAGCTGGACACGAGGGTGCAGAATTGTGAGCTGGGACATAGACCAACAGAGAGGCAGGAGGTGGCCTCGTGCTCCCTCTGTGGAGACTGGTTGGTTGATTGGCAGGGTCATCGTTTACTGGGCATCTCTGGGACGTAGGGCCCTTGCTGGTGCTGACCAGGTACACATGGGTGCTGGCACAGCGAAGGCTTCTGGATATGGGGGAAAGGCCCTTCGGAAGCTCCTGGCCTCCAGGTGAGGGTGCCGTGGGGAGGAGACCTTCCTGATGGACGCCACCTTGCTATGCCGTGTTAATCCAAGGCCGCCTCCTTGGCAAATCTCCTTTTGAGATTAAAAGTGCATAGAAAAGAACACCAACCCTAAAATAACTCAGCAAGCAGGGCAGCAGCCGAGGGCAGGCCTGGGCAGCGGGACAGCTGCCGTAGGGGTGCGGGCAGGGACTCTCGCCTGGTTCTCTGTTGTCCATTTGGCTCCAGAACTTAGGGTGGGGAGGTGGGAGGGGTGCTGAAAGAGGAGGAGGGAGGCTCCCAAGCTGGCACAGATTGGGGAGGGCTACCTGAAAGATTTTCATGCCAGGCAGCAACTCCACATAGTGGATACCACTCGGGCTTCAGAGAGCTGGGTTTGAATCCTTTCCCACTCATTACTAGCAACAGCATGCCCTTGGCCAGTCACCTGGACCTCTCTGAACCTCAGTTTCCTCTTCTGAAATATAGGGCCATGCTACCTGCCCCATGGGCCGTCGTGCAGGGGGGCTCTGAGCTCTGGGCAAGGCTTAAGTTTCTACTGCCAGGAGCAGGATTTATCTCGTCACTATTCTTGTGCTGTGAGAGGCGCCTGCCTTGTGGCTCCTACTAGGAGCTGGCTAGCACCCGGGCTTCTGGGGCCTCCCCAGAGAGGCTGCTACCTCCCAAAGAGGCCACAGCATCTTGGACTGGGCAGCAGAGCTGGCTCCGTGCCTAGGGCAGACATAGGGGTCAGGGCTGGGGAAGTGAAAAAAGAAAAGCAGGCTTTTCCTGTCCAAGGGAAGCCTTTGTCAAATATTAACAGTAATAGTCATGGTTTATTGCCTCCTTGAGGGGGCCCAGTCACTTGTACAGATTCTCATCCTCACCGCAACCCTGTGAGGGCATCCTGATTCCCACTTAGCAAATGGGGAAACTGAGGCACAGAGTGGCGACGTGGCTCGCCCACGGCCACGCTGTCCTAACTTGGACTGTTAGGCCCATGGTCTGGGTTTCCACCTGTACTGTGCTCCATGAGGCCTTGGAGAAATGCAAATGAGATGCAAATGTACAGGGCAGGGAGTGGGGGGGGGGCGGGGGCTGCCCCCTGGGAAATCCTGACAGGTGACACTTGCTCTGTTAGGGGCATCATTTTTGACACACTGAGGTCCCCGAGACTCTTCTCCCTCCCCCATGAAGCTAGATTAGGGTCCTCTGTCTTCTCCTAGGACTCCAACCCCAGGGGTCTAGGCTTCCTCTTTGTCATGGGGCCTTTCCGTTTCCGGCCTGGGTGGTGGGCTTGGGGTGAGGACAAAGTCTGTGGTTTTCAGATGTGAGCCCAGAGACCAGGGGGTGGGGGTGGGGGACGGGGGATTGTGCCTTCCAAACAAGGAAGTGTGTGTTTTCAAATAAAATGAGCGCACTCCAATTTTTTTGATGTAAAGGAGGGTTTTTTATTCCGGCATCCTTTCCTCCTGTCCACTTTTGTTTCTGCAGTTGCCGAGACATGTCCCATATGAAATGATGGTCAAATGCCAGCTGTTTTTTAATGGTCTGTGGGCAGGGGGATGGTCAGTGCTGCATGCGCCCGCGCAAACACTCATCCCCCTCCCCACTTTGGGAAGACTTCTTGGTGCGGAATCCAAGAGCCTGGGAGCCAGTGTGGCCTGTGGCTGGTGGCTGTGCGGGGTGGGGAGGCAGCTCCTGGGTCCAGGCTCGAGGCAGGACCACGGCGGCCCCAGGGCGAGCACCCTAGAGTGTCCGCTCCGGGAAGGGGGGGTCCTGTACACAGTAGGTGCTGGTACACTCTTGTTGCGTAGGGCTTGGATTCCGCATGTGTGGCTTCCCCAGAGCCCAGGCCCCCATCTCAGCAGGGCATGGGGCGGGGCCCAGCTGGTGGGCAGGGTTCTTGGAGGTCTTTCTCCAGATGGGGAAACTGAAGGCCTTTTGGGGAAGTGGTCCGGTGGCTGGCAGAGGCCTGGGGAGCTCACTGTGGGTGCCGGGGTTGGGGGGCAGTGGAGCCAGGAATGCAGGATTTCAGGCTCTCAGAGAGCCCCAGTCTTGGAATCTGACTTGGGGTGCAAATCCCACCACTCCACTGGCTACTCTGAGATACCCCAGTATAATGGTGGCAATGAGGAGACCGCTTGAGGGCTGTGTGAGGCCTACCCTGAGTCAGTGGCTGCCCCTTGGCGCCCAGAAACCTGGTGGAAGGTCCCCTGTGAGTGGGGTGCAGCTTAGCTCACCTCTGCCTCTGCAATGGGGTGTCTCCCAAGCATCCCCTTTAGACAGAGAGTACTTTCAGGTGACGGAGGTACTGGGGAGGCCAGTGGAATTGTCTGGACCACATCACTGCCAAGGTCAGGGCAGCGGAAGGCGTTTGCACTACTGCTGTGGACTGTCTGCGTTCGACCTTCCTGGAAGGCCCCATGGCCGCCTCTGACCCAGATCCTGAGCGTGACAGCAGATGGAGTGGGATTCGGGACACAGCAGGAGGCAGGAGAGGGGCCCCCGAGCCGCGGTTTCAGGCATACTCAAAGCGGGTTGGACTGGGCATTGCACCCTCTATGCTGTTCCTGAGCCTGGGGCGACAGCTCCCCCGCCCGCCTGCCTCCGCCCTCTGGAAGGAGAGCGTGCCGCAGATACCTCTCCTCTGCAGTGTGCGTGGGCCGTGGCGTCGCGGGCCCAGGGCCCAGGGGGCGGCAGTGAGTGGGCGGCTGGCAGGCAGCTGCTGCCACAGACTAGGGCCGGAGAGGAATTGTCCCTGCCAGGGGCTGAGCGGCGGCTTCCAGGCCTTCCTGACCACTGCAGGCGCCCCCGTGCTCAAAACCCCGATGGCCTGTGTCCAGAGGGAGTACCCCTGCTGGCTTCCGCAATGTACACCTTGTTTTTATCCATTAAGTGTGCCGAGGAGACTGTGGCTCCTTCCAGGGAGAGGCCGGGAGGACCTTTTGTTTCCCGGCACTGGTCATTCATTCATTGATGGCGTGTCCCTCCTGGGCCAGGCTGCTGAGCGACTGAGGGGACCAAGATGAGGACAACCTGTCTCTGCCTCCCAGGAGCTTCAGCCTTGGTCACAGTGCTCATCGCAGAATAAGGGAACCCTTATGCTAGGGGTTGGGGGGCACAAGGGCACTGGGGACCCTGTAGAGCTTTCTACCTGGCCTGGGTAGTCAGGGAAGACTCCCTGGAGGAGGTGGTGGCCAAGTCGTGTTTGAAGGGTGGAGGAGGCAGTCGTGGGTGGGGAGGAAGGTTTCTGGCAGTGGGAGCAGCATTTGCAAAGGCTCATTGGGATGGCTGGAGTGTGTGTGTGTCGGGGGGCAGTGGCGTAGCGGTGGGATGGGCAGGTGTCTGTGCCCTGGGCCAGTCTGCCTTTTCCTCAGATGTTGGTTGAACCGTCCTTCTGCCTCCCAGTCTGGGCAGAGGACCCAGTGTCTGAACGGCTGAGGCCTGGCACGAGGGAGCGAACTCAGGGTCCCCAGAGGGAGGGACCGAGGCCAGGTGAGAACCCAGCTGTGCCCAGGGAGGCCCAGGGGTCTGGGGCAGGGCTCGGGGGCACCCTTCCAGAAACCCACCCTTGTCCAGTGACCTTTGCCCCAGCCTTCCTGGAGGGGTGCTGTGCACCATCCGGCACATCCTCCTTCATGGATACACATGCTCCCCACCTGCTTCTGAGTGGGGTCCCCTGCTCAGCCTGAGAGCTTGAGCAGATTTCTTTGTAGCCTGCCTGGGTGGGGGGCGGGTGGCAGCCATCGGTTCTGGTCCTCAAGGCTCTGCAGCCTGCTCTGTCCGGCCGGGCTGGGCCTGTTGTCCCTTGGCTGGGGGGGTCCCGGCAGCCTGTGGCAGCCGGTGGGAAGCCCTGGCACCCGTCGTGGATCCCTGGGCGGGTGGGGGGCGTGGACGGATCACGAGGCACGGTGACAGTCCCTATTGTGTGGGCTGCAGCCGTGGCAGGAGGAGCTTTGCAGAGGCCGCAGGCCAGAAGGGTGCTGCAGTGACAGAGAGGCCTTTGCCAGCCCCCTGCCCGCCCCTCCCCTGCCCCCTTTCCCAACAGCTGTGGCTACTTTCTTTGGACCCTTTGCTCAGCTCGGCCTGTCCCTGGGGCTGTGGCCAAGATGCCTGAGCCCTGAGCCAGCCTGGGCCCGCCGTGGAGCCCTGGAAGGGACCTGGCCCAGTGGAGACACCCGGAGGACCCCCTGTCTTCACAGCCACCTATGGATTCCTAGTTCTCTGGGCTGAGTGGCGCCAACTCTAAGAACCCGTCCTCCAGCCCAAGCCGTCGGGGGGCCTGGGAGCTCCTGTCCAATCTGGGACCTCCGGCACGGAGAGAGAGGAAATTGAATGTGGAGAGGGGAAGATATGAACCTAGGGATGTGGGGAAGGGGAGACTAACCCGAACGGGGCACCAGTCCTCAGGGGTCAGCAGGAGCCCAGCCCGGCACCCTACTCTGGGCCCTCTGGGAGCCCCAGTTTCCTCCTCTGTAGATAGGGCCTGTCCTTGCCTCGTTCCCAGCCCGAGAACCCACTGGCTGGCGTTGATACTTCTGGGTTTTGTCTTTTGAGCTGTCTGTCCTTGCTTAGGACAGGGTCCTTGGAGCTGAACGACACTGCTCATCTTTTTTTTTTTTTTTTCCTGTGTAAGCTAAAGAAGCTAAATTGGGAGGGGGTGGTATGAGGGCAGTCAGAGCCTGATGGAATTGGGTTTGGGGACTGGTGCAGAAGCCTCCCAGCAGGGCGGGGCAGAGGGGAGGGGTCTTCCATCATTCATTCATTCAAGGAGGAACCTGAGGCTGGGAAGACCTGAGTCATGCCAGCTCACCCACAGACCTCGGTGGAACTGCCCCTGTGGGAGCTGGGATGCCTGAGACCCCTGCCAGGGGACGTGTGGTGATGACGAAGGTGGCAAGCTAGTTCCTGCCAGGACCCCAGACTGGGGTTGGATGACTTAGGAGGGGGACAACCTCAGCAGCCCTGATGCATTTTATTGTTTAACTGAGAACCATCAATCCCCCTCCCCCATTTCCCATGTTTCTCTCCCTGACCTGTGAGGTATGCAGGACCCATTCCATAGACGTGAACACTGAGGCCCAGGAGAGCCCGGGAATTTCCCCTCTTCTGGTCCTCAAAGTTGTTCCTTTGGATGTGGAACTTGACCCCGGGAGGCCTCTCAGAACCAGCTGGTGCTGAGGGGGTGCTAGGGAGTGACTACTGAAGTCCCTCAATGTGTAGGGCTGCCTGGAGAGGGTTGCAGAGAGGGGGCCCTTGGCTGCCCCAGGAGGCAGGGACGTCAGAGAAGAGAAGGGAAACCTGCAGGGCTGGAGAGGGTTTCCCCGGGATCCTGGACCCCCAAACAGGATCCTTGGGGACCCCCTTGTGGAAGGAGAGCCAAGGGATCCTGAGAGGGTCAGGGGTTAGAGCTAAAGGAAGCTCCCCAGGGAGCCTTGAGGTGATGGGAGAGTTGGGCACAGGTGCCACATCTCCCACCTCCTGCCTGCCTCCGAGAGAGACACCTTGTGGTCGGTTTTCCTGGGGGTGGCAGGGGTGTTGAGGGGAGACTCAAAGACAAGGTAAGGATGGCAGGGAGCCTGAGCTGAGACGTGCTTTCAACCAAGATACAGAATCCGCTATTAATTGGATGCATTTGCTGAACCTGGGACGGGGCCCAAAAATTGTTTTCCTGAAATATAAACTAAGCCAGGTTTTATTTTTTTCCTTTTGCTTGAATGTATCTGTGTCCCAGACCCCCAGGACTCAGGGAGGCTGTGTGTCCTGGCAGCGGGTCATTTTCCCAGTTGACCAGCATCGCCCACCCCTCTGGGCCGGGGCTTGTGGGGACAGGAACTCGGAGTTGGAGGCAGACCCGGCCCCGGGCCCATCCAGGCCACTGCAGCCTGTCGCAGATGATGGTAGCTGCCCCGAGAGGTGGGTGCGGGCTGCAGGGCCTGCCGGGGAAAGCTGAGTCAGCACCAGGGGAAAGCCGCGGTCAGCAGCGAGGACAGAACCTGACGCCGGTTCCAGCGGGTCACCCTGCCTGCTGTGGGCTGAGGCTGCCCCCTCCACCTGAGCTTGGAGTTGTGCCTTCTGGAGCTCTCTGGGCTGCAGGCGCCTGGGCAGCCCCTTGGCCCCTGGCATACCTATTCCTGCTCTTTGGCCCCCTTCATCCAGGCCATAGCTTGGCCTTCTCCAGTGCGCCCCTCCATCACCTGGGGGTCCCCATCCTGTCTGCGGGGTGGAAGCAGGGCCTGCTGCGCCTGTTTCTAGCTCCTCGTGTAGGCCCAGGTTCAAATCCCAGCTCTGCTCCTCTGAAGCCCTTTGGCCCTCTGAGATGTGCAAGAGGGGAGCACATTCCTATGTGGGAGGATTAAAGGACAGAATGGGGGTCTCCATTTCACCACTGAGGAGACTGACGGTGGGGGCCCAGCTTGTGGACTCCAGCCCGTGCCCAGGTCGGGGAAGGCAGCGGAGTTGGTGCCTCGGGGGCATGTGGGATGCTGATGCTGTCCAGGCCCTCCCAGTGTCCTGAAGGGCCTGTCCTGCCCCATTCCAGGCTTGGCACCTGCGGTGGAGGCATCTGGGCCCAAATTGGAGTGCAGGCAGGGAGGGGGTCTCTGAGGCCTCAGGGAGGAAGCAAAGGGAGGGGTTGCCCAGAGAGGGCCTTGCAGGGGCCGAGGGCCAGCTAACGCTGTGTGTTCCCCATCCTCCCGCCCCCATCAGCCCCTTCTCTGGAGGTGGCAGGGATGTCTTTTGGCTTTACTGTGACCCACATGTGTTCAGAGTCCCTGAGGGGGAAGCCAGGGCCGTCCCCCGGCATCTGGGGGCTGGGAGGGGGGGCGTCCCTGCCCAGCTTTGCTCCCACACTGCTCTGTCTGCTGTCCTCCTTGGGCACGTTCCCGCCATAACTTGATCTTTTCCCCTCCCCTGCCCCTTTACATCCTTTTGCATCTTGTGTTTTTGTCTGTCTTCTTCTTCATCTTTCTGCCTGTCTTTCTCTTTCTGTCTGGCTGCTCAGCTTCCTCTGTTGAGCTGCGTTTCTCCTGGGGAAGCGAGGCTTAGAGGGGTGTGAGGGGGAAAGTTGGGCATGGGCCCTGGAGAGAAGCAGTCCACTCCCCCAATAGGCGTGGCTGCAGAGCCTGTGATTTCTGAGGCTTCTTCCCTCTCCCCTCGTGTGCCCCCCCTGCACCTCGGCTGCTCCTCCCTTCTCGTCACTGTCCCAGCTGGAGCCTCTGGAGGAAGCCGGGATGTGTTGAGCACAGACCCTGGGGGACTTTGCTTAGAGAGAGAGTGGGGAGCCCAAGGACAGCGACCCCTACGAGCCCTGGAGAGCCAGAGCCCCAGGGCCCCTCGTGGCCACCTGGCCTTCACCTCCCTCCCACTGTGGGGGCAGACGGAGGGCCGTGCCTGCCAAGGGCCATGGGTCAGGGAGAGAGGCTGCCTCTAAACCCAAGGCCTGGACGGCTGAGCCTGGTGGCGCCAGGAGCTGCAGGCCCAAGGCCTCTCCCCTGCGCTGGGTAGCGCTGGACTCCCCCAGCCCTTTGGCTCCCATTACCCCCCTCTGAGGTCTGCAGGAGCAGATATGGCCCAGAGAGGGTCAGCACCTGCCCAGGTCACACAGTCTGGGGGGTGGGGTGGGTCTGGACTCTCTAGCAGAGACCCCCGTGGGGCTTCTGGGAGGCCTCTGCCCTGCTCTTCCCTGCCTGCTGTGCACTGACTTCCTGCCTTCTCCTGACCCTTCAGCTCCCACACACCCCCATTTTCCTCACAGCCCCCTGCCCCTTTGCCAGTTTGAGAATCACAGGGGGTAGGATTAGCAGGGGGTGGTAATGCAGCCAGAGAGGCCCCTTGGCTCCCAGGACCCTCATCCCGCAGGCCAGGTGACCTTCCCCAGCTGTCACCTTGATCTGATTACCTTGGGCGAGCACCCCCTCCCCTGCCCAGCTCTCTCCAGCCTTGACTTCCGGGGTGGGTGGGGCATCGGGAGTGGGTACCCACCCTGCTCTGCCGTGAGGTCAGTGGCCAGCGCTGGGTCCCCACCTGTGAAATGGAGGGTCCCTGTTGCGTCCTCCTGGGCCCTGGGTACTAGCGGCCGGTGGGGAAGCCATTAGCGGGGCTGCGCCGGTGGTCGTGGCCAGGTGGGAGCTATTTCAAGCCGGTTCTGCGGTCATTCTCTCCTCTAATAAGAGTCATAGAAACAAAAATAACCCAGAATAGTAACCGGAGCGTACTGTAATAAAACACACGCCTGGCCTCCCTGAGGTCCTATTTCGTAGTCTCGGTTCTACAGGCGTGGAGATGGAGGACTCCAGCTGGGAAAATGAGTCCGTCACCTGGCTGCTTGAGCGTGTCTGAAAGGAGCAGACCTGGACCAAGGGCTGAGGGGGCGTCCAGAGGCACACGGGGGTCCGGGCAGGAGAGCTGCCTGGGGGAGGCGGTGGCATGAGGGGTGTGCTGTGGGCGCCATGCTGTTCGAACCCCCAGGCGCAGGGAGCAGGTGGCAGGGCTGGTGGGCGGCGGGCTCCGCCCTGTCCACGGCCAGTGTCCGGAGCCCGCGGCTCAGAATAGCAGCCACACGTGTGCGTTGGGGACAGGTGGTGCTGACATCTCTGAGCTGGGGTGTGGCAGGCGGGGACATGTGTGACAGAGTCCTCTGGGATCCTCTCTGAAGCTGTCTTTGGGACGGGCTCGCGGCGCACCCTCGGGCTGGGACATTCTCTGTGAAGGCCATGTGGGGCTCCTCGTGTCAGAATGTGCTTTCTGCTGCTCATTTCTGTGAGAACTTTTACCATTATATCCTCTTTCTAAAGGCCACCAGGGTAATGGATTGGGTGGGGGGCCTGCAGGGTCCCTGCGGGGGCTTCTGGAAGGAGTAGAAGAAGCTGGGTGAGGCTTTCCAAATAGAGTACTGTGTGTACTGGGATGCAGCATGGGAGCAGGCGCCAGGGGCAGGAGATACATGTATGGGCTGGAGTGGGGGAGAGAAGGACAGGGGATGGGGAGGTGGGAGGAACCCCGGGGCGAGATGGGGTTCAGGGCTGAGGAAGGAGAGGAGTCACCACTTTTGCACGGGACCCTCCACCATCACATGTCATCCCTACAGCCATCCTTGAGGGACACGTCTTGCCTTGATTTTACTGATGAGGATCCAGGGGCCCAGAGAGGTTGAGTTGCCTGCCCCAGGTTGCACAGCCTGGGCCTGCTCCCTGCACCTCCTGCCCCACCAGAAAGGACTCTAGCAGGAAGCATGCCTCCCTCTCTCCTCTTCTCTTAGCCAGCTGTCCAGACAAGACACTGAGCTGGTCACTGCTCTGAGCTGGTTGCCTTCCTGAGCTGATCACCCTGAGCTGATCACTGCCCAAAGCTGGTCACGAGGAGGGGGCCTCCGGGGGTATAGTGGGCTGGGAGCTGCAGGAGCCAATGACGGGGTCCATCTGGCCCCTGAGATTTCTGGGCCAGTTGTGTCTCCACCCACTTGTTAACATTTTCTCTGTACGTAGAACACATACACACACATATTTCGGGTGGCTGCAGCTCCTTCCCACTCATTGCTCAATTCCCTTCACTCCCCTCCCTGACACCCCACATTTGCCCGCTTATCACCATTTCCTCTGCTGCTGCCCTTGCCCACAGTCCGGGCCTCCCCTGGGTTGCCCCAGTCGCCTTATGAGCGGCTCCTCCACCCCTGCTCCCACTGCCTGTGCCCATGCTGGAAACTCTCAGGGCTCTCCAGTGCTGTCTGTCTGTCCGTGCTGGGTTTTCAAAGCAGAGCCTTCTGGGGCCTCTGAGGCCCTGTGCCTGGCCCTGGCTGTGGCCTAATAGAGCACTCAGCCTCTGAGCCTGCCACCCGTGGGACCCTGGGGAGTTTCTTCATCAGTGGGGATGATGATAGTATTTCCTGCGTGAGGTTACCGAGGGCATGGTGCGGAGCCCGTTCCTGGCATTTCACAGTGTCCTCTTACACCACCCTCCCTCTTGCCCACTCTCCAGCCACTCGGACTCCCAGCCCGTCCCCACCTCAGGGCCTTTGCACTTGCCTTGCCCTCTGCCTGGAAGGCTCTGCTTCCAGAAGATCCCCTCCCACTCACTTCCCTGAGATCCTCCCTAAGAGTAGCACTCCCCCCACCCTGGGCCCTGCTGTATTTTGTTCAGAGATTCCCATTATCCCTGCACATGCCTCCCCCCACCCCCAAGGCTTTGTCTTCTCCAGGACACGGGCGTTGCTTTGCCCTCAAGACCAGGGACTGACACCCAGGGCTTTTGCTGAGTCACCACATACCCCTCATGAGGCCGGGGTTGGGGGTCAGTCCAGGGCCGGAGGAGCCCACAGGGGAGGCCGAGGGGGCTGGGCCAGCTTGGGCTTTGCCCCTGGTCTCTGGCATCATTTGGACTTATGGCTCTGTCCCCCTGACACATGAGAATTGAAGAGTTCACACATCCGGTCACCTAACCTGCAACGGGCCAGACCTGGGCAGTGGGTGTCAAGGATAAGTCCGAACCTCAGCCCCTTGGCTTCAGAGCCCCAGGGGCCAGGTCCAGCCTTTGAGGGGTGGTGGTTGGGGAGCAGCTTGGGCCCACTGCAAGATGTTGTGATGAGTTCCTCGGAGTTGTCTGGGCAGTTGGGTGGGTGTGTGACTGGGAATGGGCTGGGCTGTCCCAGTGCTTCCAGAATCCTGGATATCTGCTTTGCTGATGAACAAGAATGGGCTCTATCCTGAGGGTGGCCCCCAAGCCCTTGGGGGGGTTCAGGAAGGTGGGTGAGAGCCAGTCACTGCCCAGCCTGGGCCCCTCTCCACCCCCGGCGGCTCTCAGCTCTCTTCTTTTAGCCTGCACAGCCTCTCGACCTGCTCCAGGCCAGGCCCACATGGAAGGCCAGGGGCCGGGGTGGTTGTTAGGAGCCCCGGGTCTGGGAGCAGATAAGCCATGTTCAAATCTGGTTCCTGCATCCTTAGCTGTGAGATCTCGGGTGTGAGCCTCAGTTTCTGCATCTGGGAGATGCCTCGCTCTACTCAGGATTTGGAGGATGCTTTAAGACTCATGGTTGGACCCTTGGGTGGCTGCAGTGTCTCCCCCCGCCAGCCCTGCCACCCCTTCTTAGCTTGCCCGTATTCCCCATTCCCCACCCTGACTTAGACCAGTGGCCTCTGCTCCTGCTATGTTCTGTAGGGGGCCACCCAGACCACCTGCTGCTTCCTCTGGGGCCGGGTCCCCACCCTGGCCACCAGCCTCAGGCTGGAATGTCAGCCCTTGGAAGTGGGGTGTGGGGGGGAGTCGGGGTGAGGGAGGGGTGGCCGCACTCTTTGCGCCCCGGTTTTTGACCTATGGACCTTTCAAGGCATGGTTTTGGGTCTGATGTAGGTGGGCAATTTTTTATTTAGCCAATTCAAGACACGAGAAAGAAAACCAAAACTCTATGCTTTGCTCTCACCAGTATTTCACAAAAGAAATCTCGAAAAGAGGAAGGAAGTGATTACTTTTGAGTGCCAAACTTTCCCAAGGGAGGCCCGGCAGCCTCCTCACCCAGCCGTTCCTACCGGGCCCCGTGGAAACGCAGGATGAGGTCTTTGTGGACTGGTTCAGGGGACAGGGGCTTCTGGAACATGAAGGCTTATTAAAAGACAGCTCTTAGGCCTCCCTGCATTGACCGGGAGTTGCCTGGGGACGTGGGCAGACCAGCCTCACTCACTTGTCCAGTGGGAACCTGGAAATGCTCTTCTAGGTTTATATTTCATTGCAATAATCCTTGCAAAGTTTGCATCCTCATCCACACTCTACGGTGGTTGTGTTACAAAAATGTTTTCTTTGACCAGTTACATCTTTGGAACACAGGTGCAACATGAATGTTCTTCAGGAAACCGCAGGCCCACTGTGAGTTCCTTCTGGGCATTCGGGTACCCCAGTTTGAGAATTACAGGTTGCATTTGGGCTTTGGAATAGATCAGGTTTGGGTCCAGCCAGGCCTCTCGTCAGCAGGAAAATGGGGCCTACCATGGCCGTCTCAGGGTGTCCTAGTGATCTGAGCCCAACTGTGAGTGGGGTCCTTGGACCAGAGGCCTGGCAGGGTGACCTTTGTGGCACTTAGGGGGAGGGGCCAATGCAGCACCCCCAGCTGGCATCTGGGCTGGGCAGGTATGTCACTGAAGGATGGAGTAAGGGGTCAGGGGTCCTCCTGGGAGTGCCGCTGAGCCCCTTCCCCAGAGCCCCACCCCTCTTGCCTCCACCTTACAGCCAGCCTGGGGAAACCGAGGCCGGAGCCTGGGCTTTACTCTTAGTTTCCCTTCCTCGGGTCTTCAGTTTCTCTTTCTCTGGTGGTCTATCCAATCCCCCTTCTTTGTTTTGGAACCTGCTGCCATAGGTCCCTCCCGGCTGCCGTGCTATCTCTTCTTGGCTCCCGGGAGGGTGTGTGTGAGAGTACATGTGCACCACGCGTGAACATGCAACCCCTGGGTAGTGTCCGCGTGTGCACACCATGGGCTCAGCGAGCCTGAGCGTGAGCCTTGGCCTGAGCTGGCTCTGCACGTCCTGGCCTCCTGGGGATGGAATGCTGCCCTCAGTGCTCACGGCCAGCACTTCAACATTTTTCTTAACAAGTCCTGGTGCCTCTGGGAGAGTGTAAGGCAAAGCCTGTGGTGGGGCCAGCCTGATGCTATGGAGGGTTATGGGTTTTTATCACGCTGGGACGCTCTCCTGTACTTGCTTTCTGGGACTGAGATCCTAGGGGCCTTGGGCTCTGCTCCCAGCCGTAAACTTGAACCTTCTCCATCCTGCTGGCCACAGCTGGGTCTGGCTCAGGGCCACGTGGCTCAGTGGCCTGAAGCTTGCCCAGGAGGGGCCAAGCCCCTCATTCTAGCCCCTGCCTGGGATCTCCCCCACCCTTCAACCCAAGGAGACAGCCACAGCTCAGGGTCTGCTGACCGAGCCTAAACGGCCACCATTAGGATTGCCAGCCTTCAGTTCAAGAAGGAGGGCAAAGCAACATTTTTGTCCAGGCCAACCATGGGGCAAGAGCCACGTCCCAGCTGGCCCCTTCCCCAGTCACCTTGGCACTCTGAGTCCTGGCTTGCTCACTCATCATATGGGGGTGCTGTAGCCCCACTTTGCAAGTCACAGGGGAAGGAAGGCAGATTGGGCAGGAGGGATCTCCAAGAAGGGTCGGGTCAGGCCGGTGGGGAGGCTCTGAGCCCCGGTTGCCTGTTGCAGCTGTCTTGCTAGAGCAAGCATGCCTTGGTACCCCCACCACCCCCAGGCTCCCCGGATGGTGCAGCCTGGCAGGAAGGCAGTGGTGGCTGGAGGGCATGGAGTAGGTGGCTTGGAGCAGGCAGTCAACCTCGTGTCCCGGGGCCACAGATGTGGGCATGAAGCCTGGCTCTGCTCCTTCTTAGCCAGCGCAGCCGAATTCCTTCATGTGGCAGCATTCCTTTTCTTATCTCTAAAGTGGGGGTGAGAATATGGAGCTCAAGGCCTAATGTGGAGATGAGCCGAGGTGCCCAGGAGCCGGGACACCCAGGAGCCAGGGGCACCCCTCCCCACTTAAAGGAACCAAGGCCCCTTGGAGAAACGGCGGATTCTGGGACCCAGGCAGGGACAGCACCGGAAGAGCCCAGAGCATCTCGTCATGCTCAGAGAAGGACGGGGATGTCCAAAGGGTCTTGCTGGCCAAACATGGGACAATTGGAGTACCAAAAAGAAGAATGATGGTAACAGAAATAGATGATGGCACACGGAACCCAAAACAAAGCCAGGAGACCGAAGTGACCCTCCCTCCCCCACATGCGGGTGATGACGTGGAGGACATGTTCACCTTCTCGTGAGCCCTGGAGAACAGCTGGTCAGCCCTTCTCCGGTGATTATGTGCATCTAAGGCACCAGGGCAACTTGTGAAAGTGCAAAGCCCGAGTCAATTGCCTGCCTGAAATTCTTTATTTCTCCCTGGCTCCTGGGTGACTGGGAAGCTGCTGGGCAGTGGACCACACTTTTGAGTATCAAAGCGTGAATGGATGCTGAGAGCACCCGTGAGAGGTTGTTGGACTCGGACGTCCACACGGTGACAATGCATAACCCAGCGCCTGGCAGGATAATTACAAACAAGCTCTGCACAAATAGGACGAAATGGCTTCCAATACCTCCTGATGTGAGGCAGTGGGAAGGATGCAACCATCCTCGTGTAGCATTTTTGCCAAAAGAATGTCCAGCCTGAATTTTTTTTTTTTAGGTACTGGGGACCAGGGATTGAGCCCAGGACCTCGTATATGGGAAGCTAGTGCTCAACCACTGAGCCACATTGGCTTCCCTGAGTTGGTTTTGTTGTGTATGTTGTATGTTGTTTGTTTTTGTTTTAGGAGGCACCAGGAACCAAACCTGGGACCTCTTATGTGGGAGGCAGGAGTTCAACCGCTTGAGCGACATCCACTCCCTCAGCCTGAATTTAATCACAAAGAGATAGATGAATCCAGAATGGGGGGCATTCTCTAAATGACTGTCAGTAAATAAATAGGTGTGTGTGGGGGGAATATTCTGGATTGAAGGAGACAAGAGACATGACGAACATAAGCAGTGTGTGAGGGAAGTGGATGTGGCTCAAGCAGTTGGGTGCCTCCCACCCACATGGGAGGTCCTGGGTTCAGTTTCCAGTGCCTCCTAAAGAAGACAAGCAAGACAGCGAGCTGATGCTATGGGCTGACGTGATGGGCTGGCGCGGCGAGCTGACGCAACAAGATGATGCAAGGAGATGACACAACGAAGAGACAGAACGAGGAAACACAATGAGAGACACAACAAGCAAGGAGCAGAGGTGGCTCAAGTGACTGGTTGCCTCCCTCCCACATGGGAGGTATGGGTTCAGTTCCCGATACCTCCAAAAGAGAAGATGAACAGAGAGCAGACAGCGAGCTCAAACAACGAAGTGGGGGTGGGGGAGGAGAAATAAATAAATCTTTAAAACAAAACAAAACAAAACAAAACAAAAAAAACAGCATGTGAAGTGTGATTAAAAAACAACCAGTCAAGGAGTGGGTGTAGCTTAGTGGTTAAGTGCTTGCTTCCCATATACAAGGTCATGGGTTCAATCCCCAGAGCCTCCTAAAAAAAACAAAAACAACAACAACAAAACAAAACACAAGCAGTCAACCCAGAAATATGGGACATTGTGGTGACAACTAGAGATGTTTGAATATGGACTGTATATCAGGTAATTTTGTTAATAAATATGAAATTCATTGGGTGTGCTGATTGTGTTATGGACATTTAAGAGAATGTTCTTGTTCTTAGGAAATAGAATGACCATCACAAATTACCACACATGGGGTGGCTTCAAACAACAGAAATCAATTGTCTTGCTTGTTCTGGAGGCCAAAATCAAGGTGTCGGTAGGAACACGCTCCCTCTGAGACCTGTAGGGGATCATCTTTCTGTGCCTCCTCCAGCTGCTGGCGGTTGTCGGCTGTCCTTGGCGGACCTTGGCTGGTAGATGCAGCGCTCCATCCCTTTGTCCATCACATGGCCATGTCCCATGTGTCCGTCTCTCTCCCCTTCCTATAAGGACACCAGTCATGTTGGAATAGGGGCCCGCCCTACCCCACTAGGACCTCATCTAACTACATCTGCAATGACCCTATTTCCAAATAAGGTCAAATTCTGGGGTCCCAGGGGTCAGGACTTGAAGGTGTCTTTTTTGGGGTGTGTGTGGAAATGACACATACTCAACCTATAACAGCCCGCCCTCTGGTCCCCCAAAATTCATGTCCTTCCCACATGCAAAAATACAATCACCCTATCCCAACATCCCCAAAGTCTTACACATTCCAGCCTCAACTTGAAGCCCCAAATCCCTTGTAAATCAGGGATGGGTCAGATTCCAGGCATGGGCCATCCCAGGCCCAAATTTTTCTCCCTCTGTCAACCTGAAACCTCAAAAACAAGTTATCTGCTCCCTCAGTACAATGGAGGGACAGGCACTGGATGGACATTTCCGTTCCAGAAGGGAGAAGTTGTTAGTAAAACAGGGCACGGGTCCCAAGGAAGTCCATCACCCAGCAGAGCGAACTTCACAAGATGCCAAGGCCCGAGAACAGTGGGCACTTGAGTCTGGGTGAAGGGTGCCTGTCCATTCATTCAACTCTTCTTCCAAATCTTTTTCAAGATTCATATTTTCAAAATAACAAGTTGGGAGGGGGCCTATGAAATGAGGCACAGACCTGGTGCTGGCTCCCCTCCCTCTTGCCTCTTGTCGGGGCTGTGGCCCTAGCCACGGGGGTCCCTGTGTTATCGGAGGCCGCCCAGACTCTGTGCACGACAAGCCAAGACCACTGCAGTGTGGTGACATTTCAGAGCAGCAGTCACTTGTCCCCCAGGTCGGGAGGTGCAGCAGCAGCCCTGGAGAGAGAGGCTGGGGTGGGGGCTGGGAGGCTGGTGATGGTGGGGGAAATCAGGGTGTGCATCAGGGGTCGGGTGGGGCCACCATCTGTCCCTGGGGATTCAAGTCCCCTTGTGCATTGAGCCTCTGGTGCCGCCATCACCCTGCTGTCCCCAGTCTGTGCACCGGGCAGTGGGAGGCCTCACTGGGCAGAAGAGGGGGGCAGGCGGCCTCTCTCCCGGCCCTGCCTGGGTGTCCCCCCACTGTGTATCTCATGGGCCCTGGCCTCGGTAAAGTTGGGGGCCCAGATCTGTGGGGGGTGCAGGCTTCACCCAGACTGCCAACGTCCTGGAGGCCCCCACCCATTTCCCGACCTCCACTGAGGTATGTGTGTCTCTAGGCCCCATGGTGGGGCGAGGCCTGTGGCCGCCTCTTCTCTTCCTGCCTTCCCCCCTGGAGAGTCGGGTAGGCCTGAGGCGGCTCAGGGGCCACTCGCACCTTAGAAACGTGGGAGGCCCCATCTCTGCTGTCAGCCGCCGCCCTGCTGGCAAGGTTGCATGTGGGAGAGCGGGCGGAGAGGGAGGCCTTGGGAGACTCAGAGGAGAGCCCGGTCTGTCAGGGAGCCCCAGCCAGGAGCCCAGAGGGTTCCCCTGGGCTGTCTCCCTCAGAACAGGGCCCAGCTGGGTGCTACCTGATCACCCTGAGCTCCTGGGTTCCACGGTGGCCTGCTGCTCGCCTGTCTTTCTGTTGCCCCCACGTGCCTGGGGAGCATCTGTGTGAAGCGCAAGAGTGTGCTTCCTGTTGCCGGTCACCCTCCTGCCCCCAACCGCAGGCCCTGTGGGGAAAGGAAGAGGTGAGGGAGAGCCGCCCAGCTCATTCTGCATCCTGACCCTCCCCGAGGTGGCTGGCAAGCAGGGGCAGGAGGAGATGCTGAGGAAGGTCAAGGTCAGATGCATCTTCTGAGGTCTCAGCAGCCTGTGGTTGCCTGTGAGGGGATAAGGGTCCCCAGATTTGGGCTAGGATGTGCGTCTGTGGGCGGGTGGGTGGGTGGAAGTTTGGGGTGCTGGGAACTGCTCCGGGTGGGGGTGGGGCCGCCTCCCTGTGTTCCTCAGGGCCCTCCACCTGGGCCCGGCTTCTGGGTTCTAGAAGATGCTTATACCTGCCTAATGCTAGGCCATTCAGCTGCCCAGCCCCTTTCGGGAGCAGAGGGAGGGGACCAGAGCTCCCTCAGTAGGGGTCAGCTGGTCCCCACAGGGCTGCTCAAGGTCAGGCATTTGAGCATACCCAGAATTGTGGGCACCAGGGGCTGGAGTGGGGAAGCGGCTGGAGGGCTGGGAGGGGGCAGAGGGTGGAGTTCTACCTGGCCACCCAACCCAGCTTTGGAGCTTTAGGGTCTCTTACCCTGACCCCGATGTATCTGCGCTCACTTGCCACCCGTCATGAGGTAAGCCCCTTCCCCTGGGGGTGGGGACCCTGTGGAGTTTGGAGTGCCCTGGCCTAGCCCCTCTAAGTGACCCTCCCCTTGTGTGGCCTGCAGCCATGTGGGAGCTCAGGCATCATGGCAGCCGTTCTGCCCCCTGTGAGCTAGGGGTCCCCGTGGCTATCAGCTGGCAGGGGGAGGAGAGGGCGTGGCAGCAGCCTGGCCACAGGTGGCACCTGCTGGGCCCCAGGGGCCTGGACTGGCACTAAGAGGCAGTCAGGTCAGCCATGGAGGTGCTGTTGGATGCAGTGAGGCTGACCCATGAGGCTTTTTTCTGCAGAAGGTTCTGGAGCCTGGAGAGTGGTGGACAGTGTTGTGTCGCCCCTGCCACGGCCCTGGAAGTGTCCCCTCTGGAGGCACTTCAGCTCTACTCATGCGGCCTACAGCTGAGGAGGTGGTGAGAGGAAGCTCTGATAGGAGGCCCTGTGGAGTGGCGCGATAAGGCTCCCTGGACCTCTGGCTCTGGCTCCGTGGGTAGCCGCCTGCCCAGGGGGGCCGTGTCTCCTGTGCTAACCCAGAGCTGCAGTGGAACGCGTGCTCCCATCCTCCGCCCACATTATTAGAAGGCTCCCTTTTATTTATCGCAGAGTGGCAAGTACGAGTGGTGCAGGGGTGTCTGCGCCTTCCTCTCCTGGGCAGAAGGTACAAGATGTGTCCCTGTGTCACCAGCCTTTCCCCCTCCCCCAACTCCTGCTCAACCTTCAAACCCTAACACTATTGTCCCGCCATCCCCCAAATCCCCCACCCCACCCCGACACCTGGAGTCCCTCTTTCCTCTGTGGTCTCTGAGCTGATCCCTTGCCAGAGCTCAGCATGGAGCAGGCCCCGCTAACCCTGCATCGAATGGATGCATGACCTGGGTCCCCAAGGCCCATGGGTTCCTTCGCAGTGTATGTTCATGTCTGTGAGTGTGTGTGTGTGGCTCCTACGTGAGCTTGGCCTCTGAGCAGGCAAGATGGGGCTGAGGGAGCCCGTGGCCTCCCTAGGCTGGGGAGTGGTCTGTCCCTCAGGCGTGGCTGAGCTGGCAGCATTTAGATGTGGCTGTGCCTGGGGAACCTGGCATCCGGGGCGGGTTGGCATCGTTCTTGTCAGGCAGCCGGCGGTGAGCCAGGAGGCAGGGCAAGGCCTTCCTGAGGGGCCCCCCAGCACCTGCTGCCCTCTGCCATGCTGGATTTTCCCTCTGGTAGCCACCCAGGGAGCTCCTTGAGAATGGGGTCCCTGGTCTCTAACATGGAGGTGGGTGTGCAGTGAGGCTTAAACGAAGCCAATTAACTGGGCTTTCCCTGAGCCTGGGCCCATGCAGCAGGAAGTTAAGCAGTTAGCCTGAGGCCACTCAGCAAGTCCCTTTGCCTTCACCTGCAGAGCCGGGGCTGGGGCTGAACCCAGACCCGAAGCTGGTACGAATGTGGATTCTGATTCGAATGGCTCCCACATCTGGGGTGCCTGCTGGCATCAGGGCTCAGTTCTGTACCTACGCCATCTTCTCATTCTGCACAGGAGGAGCCTGAGGCTGCTTCCCTCAAGGTCAGGTCTCTGCCCTCTGAGCCCCTGGCTCAGCCAAACAGACCGTCCACTTAGAAGTTTTTGTGTATCTGCCCTGGGCGGGAGTGGGGGGTACAGGGGTGCCTGGGACACTGTCCCTGTCCTCAGGCCGTCTGTGTGGGTGGGGTCTTGTCAACTGTGAAGTGGGGGCTGTGAGTATTGTCATTTTGCAGACAGACCCTTTCCTCCAGGGTCTTCCCACCGCTGGGTGGATTCTTGTCCTCCCAGCTCTAGGCTTCCCCTGAGCTGGCCTCTCTCTCTCTCAAGGCTCGGAGATGGCCCCAAGGCTTTGAGATGGCCCCAAGGCTTCAGCTGTGCCAGGAGGGCGCACAGCAGTGCTGGGGACCGGGGGCCAAGGCTGTGTGTGCCTGCGTGAAAGCTGGGATGTTGGCACCCTCAGGAGCCTGGCGACAGGTGCAGACAGGAGTCCCTTGGCTGAGGGAGCCCATCTCCTCAGGTTGGACAGTCAGGGGGGCACTCTTTATCCCCTTCTTCCTGCCAGACCCTGACCTGCCATTTGGGATCATGGGAAGCACTGTTGTTCTTGTTCATGGCAGTTTAGTTTTCTCCTCTCGCTTGCATCAGCCCTGGTGTACAGGAGCTGTCCTGGCCTGGATGTCCCATGTCATGACTGTTGTCACACAGAGTTGTTGGTAGGGCTGCCTCCCCCATGCCCACCCTTCCCCTGCTGCCTCACTCACCTCCCTCACTCATTTCCCTGGCAACTGGAAATGTCCCAGTGATGTGCCCTGTCCCTCTGGTGTCCTTGCCTTGGCTGTAAGCTCTCTCCCCCGTCTATCTGGGCTGCCACCTCCCCCAGGAAGTCTTCCCTGACTACCCAGGCTGGGGAGGACTCCACCTGGGCCTCCCACAGCCCTACGGGTTTCCCTCTGTCTCAGGACTGGGACCTGTATCTGCTCCGTCTTGGCTTCCCCAGCAGAGATGGCCAGGGCTGAGCACAGAGCCGGCACTTGAGGGATGGCGAATGCACTAAGCCATGAGAAAGAAGGGCTGAGCCACACTGTGTCCTGGGCTGGGCAGAGCATAGCAGGGTGGCACAGGCCCTCCAATGGCGAGTTGTAGATGTGAGGGGCCCAGGTCCAAGCCAATACAGGGCATCTCTCAGTCCAGGACCCTGAGCTGGGCCTCGGGTGGGCAAAGCTGGCATTGGAGGCAATGAGGCCTGCTGCAGGGTCTTAGAAGTGAGGATGTATCTGGGCCCACCTATTTTTCTCCTCCACCTTCTACCCCACCCACCACGACTTGTTTCCTTCTCACTCTAGTTGGGTTTTGGCCACTTCCTCTCGAAAGACCTGGTGAAAATCTCAAAGCTGTACTTTCTGCTTCCCCTTTAGAGACGGGCGTGTTCTGGGTCCTCTGGTTTCTGCCTCCCTCCCTCTTTGCACACCCCTCCTCCATCTCTGCCTCTGCCCTCCACTTCCCATCCCTCTGGCTTTCTCTCCTCTGCTCTCCCCATCTCCTTCTCTCCAACTTGGCTCATTATTTTGTCCTCCACC
>JAQZBX010009598.1:0-45828 GCA_029593785.1 Cabassous unicinctus | reverse complement strand
AATAAATGAGGGAATACTGAATTCCCAGCCAGGAGAGCTCTGCCACATTCTCCAAGGGAGCAGCAACAGTCCCCCGAGTGCAGGGGCAGTGTCTGCGAAAGGAGGAGGGTCCACTGATGGGTTCTTGTTATTGATGACTAGCCTTACAAGTCTTTGCTCTTGTAATTGAAACTTAGCCTATTGTTATGGGTTGCCTAAGGGTTGCCACCTGAGAGCCTCCTTGTTGCTCAAATGTGGACGCTCTCTAAGCCAAACTCACCATATGAATGCATTATCTTCCCCCCAGCATGGGACATGACTTCTGGGGATGAGCCTCCCTGGCAATGAGGGATTAATACCAAGTGCCAACTGGCAATACAACTGGAAAAAGACCTTGAATAAAAGGGGGGAAAGGCAAAGACAAATGAGTTCATGTGGCTAAGAGACTTCAAAGAGAGTCGGGAGGTCATCCCAGAGGTAACGCTTATGCACACCTCAGTAGCATCTCATAGAACACCAAAGTGGATATCATCCCACACAGAGGGGCTGCTGAGGGCTCTGGAGACACCCAGGTCCTATATAAGGGGGGACAGCTCCAGAGATTGATGCCTTATCAGTGGGCTCTACTTTGGAATCTGCTCCTGAGAGTGACAGATTTGGACTCAAATAAGTCCTCCCTGCACATGATCCATCAGTCCCTTCTATTCAAACCTATATGTGATGCTGGAGTTTTTAGGTGTACTTCCAGAGACTGGAGCTTCTGGCCTGCCCATGTGCCAGCTGTGCCTGGAATCTCAGTGGAGCTGCAACTTCTACTCTACAGCTCAATGGACTCATCCAAGTCACCTGGTGAGGAGACGATGATGGACAACGGCCATCCCAGGGAATGGAGAGAGCCTGCAGCTGCAGGCAGGATAATCCCATCCACCATATCCATGGGATATAAGCCCCCTCTCACTTGGAGGTGGAGTGGACATCACCATCCCAAACTCCTCAGGATTGGGGGAAGAGCTATGGACTAGAGTGGACTTAATGATATTCTGTTGTAGACATAATGTATTCAAGCAATGGAAGAAATTATAACAGTGAGGCGGAGCCAGTGGCCACTGGACACTTTCAGGGCAGGGAATGGAAAAGCAGTTGTAACACAGGTGCTTTTTCAGGACTTGGGAATTATCCTGAGTGACATTGCAATGACAGATATACGGCATTTTACATCAGCATATAACATGCAGAACTGTGTGGGAGCGAGTGTGGTCTACAGTGTGAACTATGGTCCATGCTTAGTGGCAAAGCCCCAGGATGTGTATATCCATTGCACGTGATGTACCACACTAATAAAAGATGTTTATGTGGGATGTTATGGGAGGTGTGGGAGGTGGGGAACATGGAAATCCCTGTAATTTTTGTGTAACATTTATGTAATCTAAGCATCTTTTAAAATATATATATATATAAATATATAAAGTTTCTAAAAAAAAATAACATAAAATATGTGTAAACTGCATTAGAACCAAATTATATATTACCTTTATTAGCTTTACTGCATCTTGATCCAGTAACTTATGCTGCATCATTTTAAATGGTGTTTTCTGGAGTACTGTTTGTAAGTTTAAATTATATGTATAAATTAAAATTTTTAAAAAATCTGTGCAAAATTGGTTAAGGTTGTTTGTAAATCTTGGGAAATGAATGGAAATGGTGAGAGCACGTTATGGTGTTTGTGACTAGCAGAGCTACTATACAGGAATGACAGTGGTCAAAAGGGAAAGTCTTAGGAAGGAAAACTAAAAAATGTAATGTAGGACTGTATAACATAGTGAAACTTGATGTAAAATATGAATATGGGTGATCTTGCACATATAAGATTGTTTTACAAAATATAAATACAAATATACTAAAAAAATAAAGAGAAAAATTATATGACAATCTTAGTATTGAATTAAGCGGTATATGGATTGAAGCAGATTTTTAATTGGGAAATGATGCAATGAAAGTTTGTATGAGGAAGGTACTCCTTGCATAATTCAACAGCTGAATGGAGCCCAAAAAGATGATAAATTGTTCAGGGTGTGGGACGGGGAGATGTTTTGATCCAAATGGGATATAACAAAAAATATATATTAATGACTGAGGTTGCAATTAATATAGAAATCCTCAACTGCTATAAGGATTCAGAAAACTAAGTATACTAACTACATGTAACTAGTGAACAATTGAATTATTGCTAGCATGACTAAGGAAACGGAATCTTGATTTTATTTTAATTAATTTATATTCAAATAGCCACATTTGACTAATGGCTACCAAATTGGACAGAAGAACTTTAGATGATGAAAATAAGGCAAATACATTTTATTTTACAATAGCATAACATTTTATCATAAAGCAGAGTCTGAACATTTCTTTCAACCAGAAATTAGTGGAAATTTAGCCTCTTGAATAACTGTAGACTCCAAAATGAAATGAGAATAACCAGAAAACAGGAATATAAGCAAACAGTGGGAAGTACACTGTAAGATGACAGAAGCGGGTGGTCAATATAACATCTGGGTGATATTAAAAGAGAATCAATATTTTATCCATAAAGTATATACAATTCTCTTATGTAATGTACCTATATATATATATATGATATATATATGATATATATATATATATCATATATATAATGATTTTCTCACAAAAAAATGAAATGTGATTTTTCATCAAACTTCTAGGCTAATTTTAGTCATTTCTTCACTAAAGCTTTTTAAAGATTTTTATTGGAAAACTGATCATATTATCAGAGATTTAACATAATCTTTTGCTTCTAAACATGCTTTTAAGTGCTTTATTATTGATTGAGAAATATTATTCATTTTGTTGTTTTCAAAATTAAGTTTTGATTGTATTACTGTGATTTTGAGCACAACATCATAAGTTTAAGGACTCCTCATAGTGTAAAAGATATGGGTAATATTATAAAATCTGTATCAATAATGTTTTAAATGTAAAAAATGTGGCATATCTCCTTTGTTATTTACATATATATTCTTCATTAGAAATTACCTATTATGTGAAATTTCATAATGAAATATTGGGACCATATACTAAAATATTCTGTGCTAGTAAATGTATATTTACAATGCATATTTACTTTGGAATTTTAAGGTTGTGAAATGGACCCTCAAAAATGTAATCCAAATAGATGCTGCCGTAAACTAGTTACTTAACCTATACCTCCGGCAAAGTCTTTCTTAAGGGTGAACTAGTAGACAAAAATCTTTGACTTCATAAAGTTGAAGTCTTCTCAATAGCAATCCCACAGATTGCTGATGTCATTGATAAATATTTTAATATTCAATTGTTGCTGCTGACAGTCCTCACATTGATAGTAAGTCAGCTATATTTTTATAGTGTATATAGATAGCTTTTAATAGCCATGAATAAATATCTATATAATCTGCAAAAATGACAATGCTAACTCTCCCAATTGGGAGAAGGAATAACTCCTTATAAAATTCAAAGCTTATATTGGAGGAAAAATTTACTGGAGGAAAAAAATACCTGAACAATCTCTACAGACATATTTTATAGGCTATTTGCTACTTCAAACCACTTCAATCCACCTTGATCACACGAATTAGTTTCAGGATGGTCAGGCTCAGGAAGGAAAAACCCCATCCTGTCTCACTACAAATTATTAGTTATGACAAGGAATGGTGTTTATTATTGACATATTCCAGTATATTCTTTCCTTAAACAAGATATGTCTAGGAACGATATTATGATGTTGGAAGGAAGGAGAGAGCAGGGAACCAGTCTTTGAAACAGTTTTTAGATTTGTCTCTGGTATTTTTTAAAAGAAAATCATGTTGCTGTGGTTTCATGAGCTCTTTGGAACAAATCATTTTAGATGTCTTCAGGGAAATCTATTGTTATACAGCACTGTTTCTTCCTCCCCTGAACCCCAACCCACCTAAATTTCACTTTTTTCCCTGAAAGAAATGCAATATATAACATAAATGTATGATTTATTCAATAATTGCTGAAAAATTACATAGAATTCATTCACCTTATCTTTGCCAATTAACATCAGTAACAGCAGTGTGACTTGGTTTCTCAAACATGCAAGTGAGGTCACTCTTCTCTGAGCCACACTCAAAACACTGGAATGCTTAAGTGGAACTACAGGCTGGGTTCCTGTATTGCCTGTTTGGGTTTGAAAGCAGAGAAGTGTTGTGGATCCTCTTTAATCACAGGGGAAAGGCAATTTTTACCTATCTGTTGACTGTGCAGGAGTATCATACATTTTGCCTGACTCTTGTCAGGAATCAGAAGGTCCTTTTGCGTTAGAGCACAGATTGAAGACACCCCCCCCCTTTTTTTTTTCCCTATAAATTGCATTTAAATAGACTTCCTAGGGAAAGTAAGGGAAACAACTCTAGTTTTAGAGTTTTGTGGCTCCAGGTGGCACAACCTCAACTGATCCTCTTAGTTGGTCAACGCTTCCTTGATTCTGGACTTGTAATATCTTCTTTCCTTGATGTGAGTAATCAGGATATCTTCAATCTATAACTGTAAACTCTCAAATATTCTTTAAAAGCCCATTATTTATCTGAATCTCATTTCTCCAATTAAAAAACAAATAAACACTTGAAAGAAAATTAAACATCTGTCATACTTTAAGTAAGATTTTTAAAAATATCAAATTGTAAAAGAATGTGCTCAGGTTTTATCAGTTGCTTGGGAAGCCCTCACAGGCATTTTTCCCTAATAATAAACATAAACAGTAATTCTCCCTATACCTTGAATGCAGTCTACCATAGAATCCATAGTCCACAAGACCTTCAAGGACAGTCTCACCATAGCCAGGTAAATGTTGAGGTGTTTGTGAAATTTGGGAAATATCAACCATCTCTCCCACCCCCAGAAATTCCAGAAGTCACTGTACATACCACCACCAAAGTAAAGGAGACTGTGTAAATTCTTTATGATTTGAGATGAAAAAAAGATACTACTACTTATCAGTGCATTCCTTTCACTCAATTGCAAAGACCTAAGTGTTTGCTTATTTTTTTCATAACCAAAAAAACAAATGTGCTATTTTTTTCCAAATAGCACATATGAAAATTAAAGTGCAGTGGTTTATCAACCTACTACTATTCTAGAGTAAGTACTCTAAAATAGCAGTGAGATGCTTCATCTCCAAAATTTTAAGTAAGTCTCTTGGAGAGATTCAAAATTGATAAGTGGAAGGAGAAAGGAAAAAAGAGAACAAGAAATTAACAAAAAACAGAATTGGAAAAAATAAAAAAACTTTCATCAACAATTGCTTCAGAATCCTCAGTTGAAAATCTTAGGTACTTCTGCCAAATCTAGAAATATTTTGCAAGTGTCAGTGTTCAAGATAAATAAAATTTAAAGTCAAGCATTCCTTAAATATGAATTGGGGATTATAGAATTATTTCAATAGAACAGAGAAAAAATACTTATGAGAGTATTTAGACCTGAATCACAAGAAACGTTGACTATTATGTATTCTAACTTAAGGATATTCAATATATTAAACATCTCATTTTAAAAGAATGTGTCACAGAAAATTAGAGCGAAGAGGGACTTCAAAGATCATTATGCCCAGCCTGCTACTTCTATGAATGAAGAAATTGAAACCAATAAAACTGAAGATTTGTTCATTTATTTTAGTGTTCTGGCTTCAACAGAGTTTGTAGAAGCGTTTTAGTCAGCAGAAAGAAATGTAGGTGAGAAATGAATCAAGGTTTGTTCCTCTTTTCAAATGGCATATTGTATTTCAGATATTTGGATTTATATTTTTTTCTAGAGGTTAAATGAAGGGTCGTGGTCATATAATGAACAGCAAAGTAATTAATTTTTATCATTTAATTTACTGAATGATTTATTAGAGGATACTTTTAAAAATTAGCTTGTCAAGTGAAAACATTCTTAAATTTACAAGAGTATTTGCCCATAACTTTTCAGGAATGCATCTGTAATAAGAAGTACAATTTGTCTCTAGAGCCTCATGATGCAGTGAGCGACATCCTAAGACCTTCCTGGTAAATACAACAAAGAAATTTATTACACCATTTTTTCTATTATCCCTCAACCAATGCTTATGGCATAATCTCAAAATGCAGTTCAGAGGAAGCAAATTTTAGGCGATGAGGTAAAGGAACAAAATAATACAGTTATGACATTTGTTTTCTACTTAGTACTAAAGTAGATTATATATTCTCTGGAGCAGGAATGCTTAACATGCAGGCCAAAGACAGGATTAACAGGAATGTGTGCTCACTTTGTATGTATATTTTTTGTGATTTTAGAAAATATCTGACACTCAAAGAAATCCCATCTAGAATACTGCTATCTAGTAGAAATATAATGTGAGGCATAAATGAGTTACATAGGTTAATTTAATATTTTAGTGGCCACATTAAAAAATAATAAAATGAGAGATGAAAGTTATTTTACTATATTTTATTTAAACTAATATATCCAAGATACTGTCATGTAATCATTATAAAAATTATTAATTAGCTGTTTTACACTCTTTTGATACTAAGTCTTTGAAATTTGGTCTGTATTTAATACCTAGAGACATTTCAATTTGGAATTATCACATTTCAATTTCCAACTGGCCACATGTGGCTAGTGGTTACCATATGGTACAGTGTGGGTCTAAAGCAAGGGCTCTTAACCAGGGGTCCATGGACCCCCAAGGGGTCCATGGAAAGATTTCAGGGGGTCCCTGAGCTTGAATTGAAAATTCAGAAAAATATTATTTTTCTGGGGACATGTTAGTGTGGGTGTGATATATTTATTAAATAATACAAGGATAGTGTGAACTTAGTAAGGGGACCATGGATTTCACCTGACTGGCAAAGGGGTCCGTGTAACAAAAAAAGTTAAGAACTCCTGGTCTAAAGAAAAGATGCACAATATTTTCTTCAGGAACTTTTCTTAAATAACATTTCTTTCTATTTATCCATTGCTGAGCATTTAGTGGCAAAGAATTTAAGAACTGGTATTTCTGTATTGCAGATTAAACAGATCTGGAGTACAGTTTTCATCTTATGAATAGTGCCATCCTGAGAAAGAAGAGTGCCTGAATGAACTACTCAATCTCTCACAAACATAAAAGAGGAAATACCTACAGGAATTATGAAAATTCACATTGTTGAAATTAGCAGCATCATAGGTATAAGAGATTATATTCTCTTCTACTGTCCTTATTTCCACAGGAAAGTCACCACATGTCAAATGTATTAGTGGGGTTGAGTTTCCTTTAGATATATTCAAAGCGCAACATTCAAGAGCCTATGGAACCTTAGAAATAAAGTAAGACACCCTTTAAAATGACATCACATTATTTATAATTAAATTTTATTTAAATGTAACTGTGCTGCTTTATATACAATTTATTAGACATGGGGCAAAAGCCAGAAATTGTTCTAATGATTTTTTCTGAAATTATCATATTGTTATAGTCAACTCTATCAAAGGTTAAATTTGTCCAATACTCATTGGCTTTTCTTCTTTCATCTCTTAAGGTATTGGAGCCATAGTTAATGAAAGTTCTGTAGAGAATCTGCCAGGATCCTTCTTCTTCCTTTGTAGGATTCATATCATTAAAAATGCCATCACCTGTGTCAGAGTCTAAATTGTCACTGTTATGCTATTCTTCTCTTTGTAATCATTTATAACATCACTTTACTTCTGAACCTCAAAGTATATTAGCCCTCCATGGATGATAATAATTGCTTCTTTTTGTATTGTCGTGTTTAAAACGCAGGTGTGTACTTCTGTGGCATTATTTAAAGTTGTTTGCTTCCTTCACTTCAATTTAGAAAGAGATAAAAAGATTTATTCCTTAGGTATTGCAATTGTAAGAGAATATGGTTTGTCTTGTAAGAATTCAGCAGTAAACTGGTTTTATACCTTGAAATTTAGGAAAGGAAAATGAAATGCTGACAATTATTTCCAGGTCAAAGGACAGTGGAATATGCTTGGTTTGAAAGGGAGAGACACTTTGTTTTCCATTTAAATCCAATGAATTAAAAAAACCTCTGGTTGGTGATTGCATATCCCACCGATTCATCCAGTGGCATCTGGAACTTTGAAGGGAACAGCTACTTCGGTGCAGTGAGAGCCAGAATAAAATGTGGGTATTGCAGAAAAGTCTCCTGAAGCTAGATAAAGGAGGAAAGAATAATCTGGCTTCAGCCTGTCTTCCCAGCCTCGATTCTACCACAATAGTTTCCATTGGCCAATCCTAATATATATTATTTATATATATACATAAATAAATGCAGTATTTTAAAATATATAATGATATATATATGTAAATAAATGTAGTGGAGACTTGAAAAGCCAACCTAAATAAATCAGACATAAGAATCTTTCTTCATTCTCTTTAGCAAGCTCTTATTAGTAAAATATTTGGATAATTTCCTTTATTATCTATTTAACATACTGGCACATTCTCTAAATTTGCCAATAAATGAGAATGGATCAGCTTTTCTTACACAGATCATATTCAAGAGATGTTATCAGATATTTTGAAATATCAGTGTCTTCATATCATCTCAAAACCTTGCATATTGATATTTCAAGTTGAAATATATCATTTCTACTATGGTACCTATATATAGCTCTTCATATATGTGGTGCTGGCTATTTTCCACAGCAATCAAAATGGTTACTCTATTTTTCTCATTCCTTTTTACAATCTATGGAAGAGTAGAGGGACATATATTATTGCCCTTATTTTTTAGGACAACAAATAATAAAATGAAGAGAATTTAAATCTGGCCACAGTGATTTAGTCACTTGCTGATACAAAGCCATGTGGTTTATTTCTTCCTGAGACAGTGTGTTTTTAAACAAATTCTTTTTCCTACATAGATTATGTAGAAACAATATTATTTGTATCCCACTTATTAGTTTTATATGTATGCATAATTATTAATACTGCTTGCATATTGCTCACAATTACTCATTCCTAGAATTTCATTCCATTAATAAAGTTATTAAGTGAATAAAGCATGGATCAACAATGTTGTGTTCATTCTGTTCATTACTGGATTAAAGCACAAATCTCTGTCTAAAAAGGAAAATATAGTTCCTTTAGATATTATAAGAGACTACTGCCCATCAGAGTTCTCTTTCCACTACAAAGATATAAACTAATGACTCGTAATGAAATAACACTCATTTAAACACAATAAACTTCTTCTAAATTTTTTCTGAATTATAGAATGTCAGACTATACAGTAATATTCATTTACACATTTTTTCAGTAGATATCCATTGCATACCAGCATATGCTGGTAAATAAAATGAGAAATTAGGTGTAAAATTAGATGAGTAGCTGTTTTAGCCTTTAAGGAGATGACAGTCTAGAAATACATAGCTAGTGGCAAAACCATAATAATAATCTGGCACCAAAAAAACAGTGATAATTTAGAGCAGTCTGCCTAGAATATGGATTGGTGCCATTGGGAAGGACTTTATAAAAGAGAAAGTGCTTAAAATGAGTTTTGAAAGTTGGAAAGGTGATTACCAGAAGAACATGTAAGAAAAGTGTAGTACAGGCAGAAGAATAAGATGTGTATAAGGCACAGAAGCAGGAAACTGGAGGATGTGCTCAAGATAGTTGGAGTGTACGGAGGGGGCAATGATGAGGAGATGAGGTAAATAGGGGTCTTATCAGTGGGGAATCTTCTCAGCAGCTTCCTGAAAAGAGATATTGATCATTACAGTATATCTCGGCATTTGGAATATCTCTGATGTGCTAGACCGAAAATTTCTCTATTCTCTAAGATATTCAGATCATGTAATATGTCCTGGGGGGGGTCATCAGTTCTCAGACCACTAGTGTACCCAAAAATTTTTAATCCATCCATTTAGGGCTTAAGAAATTAGACACTGTTTTTTTCTTCAGTTCAGACCCTTTAAGGACCTCCACAGGTTTGTTTGGGTGTATTCATAGTACCTTCATGTATAATTTTCTTGAATCTTAGGGATTTTCCTAAACGTAAGTTGATTATTTCATGATGGCTAATGGGTTTTATACAGTCTTCACAAAATGTTTCACGCAGTCCTAAGTACTCCGAGACTCTTCAGAAAACTGTATGAAATCTAAATGCAACTGCTGGATGAAGAAAGTAGTGTGGCCTGCCTTATGACAGCAAGGGATTCAAATAAATTCAGTTTAATTTCATCTCATTGTATTTGAGATATTATTGTATGCTAATATGAAAGGCTATGGGATAAGTAGAATACAAACTTGAATACGACACAAGTACTACTTTAAAAGGCTTATGTTGTTTGGTATACTCCTATGCTTTACCCCCACCACAAGTGTTATTACAACTGGAAAGTAGTAGAATAAGGTATTTATTCACTCTTCTCATTTCTTTGTTATGTTTATGAAAATAATAATATTATAATGCAGAGGCTTCACAAAAAGTTGTGGTGAATCAGAGCAATAACTTATATAGACAATGTCTACCATTGGCTGAGGTCTGTTCCAATTGTAAGTCTTTAGACAAATTTCCAGTCATGGAATATGGATTTGTAAGAATAAAAATAAAGGAAAGAACTTATAAATGGCATAGCCAAGTATATTAAGTAATTATTGCTACATAATAATCTTTTATTTGATCATGATTCTGTGGGTCACTTGGGTGGATAGCTGACCTCAATTCGACTCGAATCTACAGTTAGCTGATCATTCAAGAGCTTACTAATATTGGATGTCCTTGCTTAGAGGTCTGGCAGTTGGCAAACTGTTGGCCTGTTAACCAGGGTAATGGACTTGTTCACACCATATGTCTCTCATCCTGGTGAGACAGACCACCCTGATGACAGAGTTCCAAGATAGTGAACAGGACATTGGAGGCCTCTGAGGCCCAGCATGACTTCCTTTGTATTCTATTGGCCAAAGCATGTTACATGGTCAGGCCAGGCTTAAGGAGTGAGAAAAGAGATCCCTAAATAATGGGAGATGTGTACAGGAACAAATGGAGAATTTTGTCCATTTTTTACAAGCTACTATATCAGAGCATTGAGAAAATTTAAAAAGTAGCACTTCTGATTTTCACATTTGTACATGATATATGCTTTCTGGTGCTATATGGCTTTAGAGTGCAATGAGTAGAGGTATTGGCTATGTTGAAATGTAGTTACAGACTGGCCAAACTAATAAAGGACCAAAATAAAAACATTTCAACAAGGCAATGAGTGGAGAGTTTACACCAAAGTCTGAAAGCATTCATCTGAAACCTTGCTCTTCTTTAAGCTCCCCTTTGTTCTTCAGACATAAGACCTTGTATTATAACTCAAATATCTTATGGTTGATCCCTAAATGTATATTTTTTAAAAGTTTCTCTTTCCAATGTCCTTCGGCACAATTCTGATGGTTGGTTGCCTTCTTGATTTCTTGTCCCATCTTTTTTTTATGTCTCTGTGCAATTTTATCATGAAAAGAGATACAGTGGCATGGCTCTGGGGCTGGGGCATTAAAGTTTCCTTTAGCATCAGGATACTTCCCTTATTCTAAGAATAAGGGCCTGTATCCATAGCCAGGTTCTGCCATCAGTGTGTGAGACAACAATCTGCAACACTTGGACCTTTGCTGCAAGTCACTCATGTCAAACTTTCATGCCTTCAGGTTTGTGGAAGTGCTGTAATTGTATACTAAACTCCAAGAAGCCTTGCTGGTGGTGGCTGTGGTCGTTATGGGAACACAAGTCAGGGATGATGATTTTGAGCATATGATAGAGCCAGTTGTGATGGGAAAGAGGAGGGACTCCTGCTGGCCCTGTTGATCCTTCTGAAGGGAAAAGAACAAGATTTATTGCAAGTTCCATGGCTTTAAAAACAGGCTAGCAAGCTCCATGTGTTCTTTTCCTGATTGAAAGCATGGACACGTATTGTATATATGTACAATTAAATAACTCATCTGACCATGTTTACATTTCACTGCTGGTGTCCTAAACCCAATCAGGATGGACCTTGTGGCCAGTCTTGGCATGCAACATGGTTTTTGTGTTTTTCTTCCCTTGATGCCACAGATGTTGGATTCCTTTCTGATTGGCATTAGCGCCTGCAGCTGTTCCTGCTTGTCCGCCCTTTTGACTCATTCTCTGGTACTCTCAGTGATGGTAGTGTTTTATTTAACCCATGCACTCGTTCAACAAATACTACCAGAAATCTACTATGCAACAAGCTTTTTATAAAAGTCTATGTCACAATAATATGAATATTTTCTTAATTTTCTGTGGCTAGCAGCAAACATAGGGAAAAACCAATAAATTTTATCTTTCAATCCTCACATCTTTTATTTTGAGAGATCAGAGTGCAGCAGAAGACATCCTAGATGAGGCTGCTTAATGAACTCCTATAACCAGTGTGCTGAATATTTCGACCCATGGACTATAAATAAAATGCAGCTTCAGTTCCATCCCTTTTCGGTGGTAATCTCCACTACCTCTGATGAAAACTCTGACATCACATGGCTTTTGCTCTCATGCACTCCTGGATAACACAGCCTCTTAACAGTCTCTGTAGGTCAAAAACACCTTCATTTCAATATTTGGAATGCCCATTTCAAAGTTCTGAACTTGGCCTATCACTAATCCTTCTCCTTTTCCCCAATGCATATTTGCTTCAGGCTAGAAACCCGTGGTTGTCCTGCCCTCGACTTTCCCTGGTCAAGGTCTCCCTCACTTGTTAGCGAATGTGAGTGGAGAGATTAGATAGTTCTTGGGCTGGTGCTATCCTCAGACAAGTTGGCTTTCCTCTCTGGCCCTGAAAGATAATAAAAGCTAACTCTTACTCATCTCTCCTGGGCTCTTCAGAGGTTCCCTATCTCCTGAGAAGCCTATAACCCTAGGGAACAGATCTCTATTCTGGTTAGTATCTTGATATGCCATCCTCAGTCTCTGTGCATACCACAGAGCACCTTTCTCCCTTTTTCTGATAAGGTCTCTTTGCCTCTTGAGGTGATTCTATTGGAATCCAAAAGTCCTATGTTGGCTATCTCACTTTGGATGGCTGACACCTAATCCACAAGAAGCAGTTGTTTATTCCAGGCAAACTCTGGGAATTCAAGCCAATGCCAGTCTCTACCACCACAGTTTGGAGGTGGTATATCAAGGGGTTCTCTCAAAGACTCCATCAGTAGGCTTGAGGCTTAAAGTTATCATGTCCCAACCTTTTTCCTAAAGTCTGGGGCTCGAAACAAAGCAAGTACTCTGCCCAAAGAAATCTCCTTATTGATCTTTTCCCCTTTCCACTGTCTCTGACCCCTTTTTACGCCCTTGATTGTGCAGAGAGGTACAAGAGAAATGCCCTTGGTTCCATTTCCTTTGAAAATCATTATTTTGGGGTAGGATATCTGCCTACACTCTCTGCTATTTTACACTTTTCCTTATGATACCTCAGTTGAAACAAGAGGCAGGCACAGTTTCCTACTAACTTCCTATTGCACTTACTATATAACTTTGTAGAAACAATTAAATTTTCTGAATCTACATTTCCGCTTCATAAAATGAGAGGGCTGAAGTTCAATCTCTAGGGTCCTCTCTAGCTGTTAAATTCAGTGGTTTTGTAATTAGAGTTTCTATATACAGTGTAACACAATGGAAAAAACATTAAGATAGTTGTCAAGAAATATCATTCCAGCTCAATCATATTAACTAGTTGCATGACCTTAAGCAAATCTCTTAATTTTTCTGTGACTAAGTTTTCTCATTTGTAAGGAAGAGATTTGGACTAGATGAGCTATAAGGTCTCTTCTACAGTTAATTTTATCATTTATTTTTTTCTGAAGATTTCTCCAATTACAAACCCGTATTTTGCCACATACACATAAATGATTTTAAGCAGTAAAAATATTGTAATTAAGCAAAAAAAAAAAAATTGGCTGAGAAGATCCTGGTCAGCAAAGACATAATAGAAAATGTATGATTTAAGGTCATCAGTATTTTGGGAGGCTGTGTGATGTGGTCAATAGTGCGCCACTTTTGAAATTTGAATACTTGGTTTCCAGTTCTGTCTTTATCCCTTCCCTAGCCATATGAGCAGAAGTATCACCAATTTTTAAAACCTCATTAATAATAATAATATCTATATAACAAGGTGGACTTGAGGATCATATAAGATAAATATGGAAGCAATTTTTAAAACTTTATTGCAGAAGTTGTAGGTTTACAGGAAAATTGTGCAGAAAACGGAGTTCCCATGTATATCCCGTATTATTAACACCTTGCATTAGTGTAAAGTAGAGTTACAATTGATGAAAAAATAGTATTTTAATTGTACTATTAACATGATACACATTAGGGTTCACTGTGTTGTACAGTCCGATGCTTTCTAATTAATTTTATTCTAGTAATATATATGTATGATTTTTAAATATCAAGTAAGAAGCATATGTTGATTGTTATACTTAAATACATGAAATAACAGAAAGAAATTATTTTTCTTATACAGAACAGTGCTGAGAGAATAACTTAGTAACATCTGTAAGCTGACACAGTAGTACAATAGAATAACAAACAGGAGGGGCATGATAAGGAATTTTTAGCCTAAAGTAGATCCTGGGCACTTTATTGGTGAGGGATATATTCCAAGACCTTTGTGAATCTACTAACTAGAAATATTTGTCCAGGCTCCTGGTTTTCTCTCCAATTGCATTTCAGTCAGGCCATATGTTTCCTGTGAATATCCTCGTTTGAGTAGTTGGGGCATTGACTAGAACATTCCAAACATTTTTTTTACCTTGTTTCCACAGAGAGTGGGCTATGCCTGATCATATCACTGGTCCAAGTCTCCACTCTTTATCTACCCAAATTTCTGCTGTCTGGTTAAGAAACATCACTCATTTCGACCCTTGATATCTCTTTAACTTTCTTTTTAGGGATAATTTGAAAGGAAAAAGTTTTGATAGTAGTGTTTTCTTTCTAATTTCTTTAAAAGAATTTTTACACAGCTTGAATTACTATGTGAGACACACATTCTCTAGATCCATGTTCAGATTCCTGCTTTTGCAGAATGGCAAATATCTAAACTAAACTCCTTGAAACTGACCATGTAATACCAAAGTGTCAATGTTTCTACTAGCACAACCAGCAGCCTTCCATTAATGCATTCCTCTATTAATTCAATTTTCCTTTTCCTGATCAGACTACTTCACACATCTCTCCTCAAAACTCCAACACCCCTGCTTTCTCCTCTTAGTTGATGATATCACCTTTTAATTACCTGAGAAAATGGAAGTGGTAAGATACGAACTCCTCCATCTTCTCACAACACCAATTACTCATCCTACCAGTGATTTCTCTCCTGCAATCACCCCCTCCTGCCTGCATCATTAAATTCTCCTTCTCCAGTGAATCATGCCTATTGGCAGACAAACAGCAGTATCTCCCTTCATAAAAATGTCTCTTTTGACCCTTTATCTACTGCTCATTTTTCTATTCCTTTTCTTTTCTAAGCTTGTTGTCAGTATTTAGTGTACTTCCTCCCTCTCACACAATGCTGAAGGTATTCAGTTAGACTGCAACTACAAATCCTCCATCCACCGGTGCCAAATACTCTTGTCATGGATAACAATGGTCTACATCCTCCAAAGTCATATAAGTGCATTTTGTCTCCTCATGTTTCTAAAACTATTCACTCTTATTCAAATAAAATTTTCAAACTAATTGGTTACTCCTTCTTCAAAACCTCTTGACTCTAAGTTTTTGGGAAACTGCATTCTCCTGGTTTGTTTTCTGACACTGACTGTCCCTTCTTAATCTTTTTTGTTGACTCTTTTTCCCGTACCTATCCTGTAAATGTTAGAATGACCAAGAGCTTGGTCTCATATCTTTTTTCTTCTCTACTTATATATACTCCCTAGATTACCTCACCCACTATCATGGCTTGCAGATGACTGGTCAATTCATATCTTAGGTTCCTATCTCTGCACTAAGATGTGTGTGGTGTGTGTGTATGAATATATAATATATATATAATTTGATGATTCCCATTAAAAATGCAAAATAGGCACCTCAGACTTCATATGGCCAAAACAAGTTTTTTTTCCCAACTCCTAAGCCATTTCTTCCTTGCCTTACCCACCTCAGGAAATGGTACCCCTAACTATGCAGTTGCTCAGATAAAAATCCAAGAAGTCAGGGGCAAGGGGCAGGGGATAAATAAGTAAATAAATAAATAATCTTTTTTCAAAAATCCAAGGAGTCATCTATGAGTCTTCTCTTTCCCTTGAATCTCACATTCAGTCCACCAGCAAGTCAAATTGGCTTTATATAGAGAAATATTTATATTTATTATATAACCTGTCCATTTCTTTCCATCTGAACTATACTACTTTAATCTAAGCCATACTTTTTCTTACCTGGACTTCGGCAATCGCCTCCTAACTGTTATCTTAGCTTATACTCATATCCTTATTCAAATTGTTTTCCATTTAGTTTATGTATGATGGCATAACTCTTCTTAAGACCCTCTGATGTCTTGCCATTGCTTTTAAAATAAAATCTATGCAAAACACACAAAATTCAATTTTTTCACATGTACCAAACTTGTATTTTTGTGAAAGAGTAATAGGTATACAGACATAGATATATACAGTGAGAGAGAGACAGAGGGAAACAGAGACACAGATAAAGAGATAGAGCTAGAGATAGATATCCACATATATACATATACATATGCATATACATATACACAGTGAGTGATTGAATAATTGTAATAAGTAAGTCAATGAAACAAGTAAGAAAATTTTAGTTTTTATTTCCAGTAATAAATTGCTATTTTTTACATCTAAAACCAGCTCAGTTATAGAACAAAGAGGAATACAAAATTGTCATATTTTAAGATAACATGAGATTTTTAAGAAATCGTGTGCTTAAGACCAGCTGCTTTAGGTTAGGTTTAGTGCCCAGATTCATAGAAAAGGTTACTCTTTCATCCCTCATTACAGGGATTTGGCTGGAAAACTAAAGTATGACAAGTAATGATCTGCACTCAATGGATTTTCCTGCATCAACACTCAGTCCCCTTTTTCTAGACTCCAAATCAAGGTTCTTCATTTTGTCTAGCAGGAAGGAACCCAAGGAGCAACACTCTAATTATATTATAAAGCTTTCAAAGGAAACTAAAATCCTTGCTTACTTCATTAGACTCTGTATGACCCTTAAAAACTGATGTCAAATTAAACCACCTAGGAATCATTAAGAGTGTGAAAATCATTATTCACTAATGACCTTTTTTTTTTTTTTTTTTTTTTTGGTAGACATTCCTAGTTCTTTGTGAGACTAAGCCCCTGTAATCTTCCCAAGTGTGTGAATAATGACACATTATTCAGGGTTAAACAATCCTACCTTCCCAGACATTTCCATCTGAAATCAAGGTAGTGTTCTTTTGTTAGTTTATTGATCATCAAATATTCCTGTATCTCAGAAAGCATTCCTGTACTACATCTCATACTGGGCTTTGGGCCAAAAACTTCTTGCCATAGACGTTCCCACTGGTTTCTATAAGGGGGAAATGACTTTACCCTAAACATTAATTAGCAAGGAATTGGTTGTAAAACTGTTCAGTTTTACCTTTTATGTTGGAGAAAACAAGCGACACCCATTGTATCTCTGTAGGGATAAAAACCCCTACCCAAAAGGCCACCATTCACTACTGAAATAATGAGAACTATTTCCCTCCAAGCTAGCCTTCCTCATCTCAGGTTCCTCTCCACCATGGGAGAATGGGCCAACACACCATGAAGAAAACCCACTCTCACTCTCCCACACAACAATTGCTGGTACAGAGCCATGGAGGGAGCGCTGTGGGAAAGCAATCAAGACAGCAGTTAATTTTCTGCTGTCAGAATAAAGCTTCATAACTCATAGATGTAAGGAATTGACAAGGAAACCTGCGGTCAAATCAGTTTCTACTCATCAAAGACTCTTTTTTTTTTTTCCTGGAAATAATATTAACTTCAAACTCAATCACAATCTGATTCATTTCCTGTTACCTAAAGAAATGTCTGTTTGCAACATTTTCATTTTAATGGCTTTAACATAAATGTCTTCTTCATCCTAGTAAATGCACCCATTCAGATTTTGGAAGATAAACTCTGTAACAATGGTGAAATAATTGGGAAGGATATCTTTACAGTGTAAAAAAAAACTTTGGGCATGTAAGGAGTGTGTTTGTATGTGTGTGAGAGAGTGAGAAGGAAACCTCTGACAAAATGATGGAGTTCTCCAGAATAGATTTCCAGCTCTTCAAGTGAAATCAGCCATAATAAAATTTAAAATGAATACTCAGTAGGCATCTCTGAATCTGCCAAGGCTGATCTGATAGCTCTATACCCTCCTCCCAATACCACTGGATTGCTTATACCAGATATTGTTAGGCAGTATTTTCAGAATAGAATGGAAACAAATGTCCTGGCGCAATCAAAGCATGTGCTGGTTTCTATTATCCTACAGCTTAGAAGGAGCATGCATTTTGATTTATTTTACTTGGTCAATGATCAGCTATGGTCAGCTATGGACTTTTTTTTATTATAATTACCATTTCTTTGTGACCATAGAAAGTATTGGCAAGATTGATGGCAGAATACTTGCATAGAATATGTGAAACTGAGTTATAATAAAGATTATGTATTCAAATGCCAGTTTGATTAGAGTCCAAGGAGTACTAAATATATAAAAATTGAAGAAGGGACTCTGCTACTTTAATTATATAGTGGGTATGCATATATACGTGTGTGTATATATATATATATATGCACACACATGTCAGGATAGCTGGCTAAGGGTTTGAGAACACAAATTATTATCATTTTGTATTATCTATGGAGCCTAGTAAACTGCCCATTTGGGGTTAAATATAAAAAGAATGAATTCTAGTTTTTGTTTCTCTTTATGATGCAGTAATTATGTAGGTGTGAGTATATTTTAGTGTAGATTCTTTTCAGCTCAAGTACCACCATCTGTACCCCAGTGTGTAAGCTGTACTTTTTCTAAATACTTATTCTGAGAAAGCCAAAATAATATGCAGCATAAACCTATATTTGATGCTGTCTCATTTGAAAATGTGAACATAATTACTTAAAAGATATTTTTACAGGAATAAAAGATTCCAAGTACTCAGTGAGCAGGTGGCAAAGCTGTTCACTGAGATAGCATGGCTGTGTGCACATGTTTAAAAAATCTTCTAAATGAATGGAGACAACCTGGTCAGTTCATTGAGATGTTCCTTGGGACCACATATTCAATTTCCAAAAGGCTTGTTTTATGGATATTCGGCAAACACTGACATATATTACTGCAACAAATGCAAATCATCTGTTTATGCAGCTTACTTTTCTGTATAGTATTGAGCTAAAATATGAGCCTACTCCAAATCTGATGTGCCCATAAGAGTAAAATATTTTAATAAGTTCAATTTCTTGGTATTTCTTGTGGATTGAATCATGTATCCCACAAAAGATAGGTTCTTAATCTTCATGTGCATCCTGTGAGTATGAACCCATGTTCATTCTCATCTTTTGAAGATGTTATTATTAGTATGTAGCCAAATTGAATCAGGCTGGGTCAGAAAAGCCAGAAAACATAGAAGCCAAAAGTCAGAGAAAGCCACAGGAGGAGACCAAGGACTCTGCCATGTGATGGAGGACTGCCATCACCATAAAACTATCAACTCCAGAAGAAAGCATGGCCTTGCTCACATCTAGATTTTGGATTTCTAGCTTCCAAACTGTGAACCAATAAAGTCTATTTTTTAAAAAGCCAGCCTGTATTACTTTGCTAAAGGTTGCCAAAGCAATATACAAGAAATGGATTGGCTTTTACAATAGGACTTTATTAATTTAAAAGTTTACAGTTCAGAGCCTGTGAAACTGCACAAATCAAGACATCATCAGAAGATGCCTTCTTCTGGAGCTGGAGCTGTGGGCTATCAGGCCTGTGGCAGTTTCCACTCCTCTCTCCCTTTTTTCCTGGCCTTACTGATTTCAACTTCTGGTAAAAGTGGCTTCCTCTCAGCTTCTGTGTTCCATTGATTTCAGCTTCTGGCTCCTGGGGCCTCTCTCTCAGCTTCTGGGTTCCTCTCTGTCTTTGCAGTTTTTTTCTGTATGTGCAGTTTTTTATTCTTTTATTTTTATAAAGGACTCCAGTAAGAGGATTAAGGCCCACCTGGGTCATGCAATCTAATCAAAGGCCCTTAACTGAAAGAATTTAATCAAAAGATCCCACCTACAATAGATTTATACACACAGGAACAGATTAACCCTGAGGACATGGTTTTTTGGGGTCCACAAAAGCTTCAAACTCATACACAACCCACTGTGTGGTATTTGTCACAGCAAGTCTGGCAAACTAAGACAGTTTTTGGTGTGAAAAAGTGGGGTGTTATTATTATAAATACCTAAAAATTTAGACCAAGCTTTGGAATTGAGTAATGTGTAGATGTTGGAAGAATTTTGAGGTGCTTGATAGAAAAAGGTCAGATTTCTTTAAAGAGACTTTCAGATATGGGCATTAGATTCTATATGCTTTTGGTGAGGGTTAAAAAATAAGTGGGAGCTGTATAGAAAGTTTCTGTCACCTTAGAGAACACATATATAATCAAGAACAGAATGCTGGTAGAAATTTGGACAGTAAAGGTTCTTCTAGTGAAGCCTTAAAAGGAAATGAAGAATATGTTATTGAAAACTGGAGGAAGGTGATCCTTGTTATAAAGTAGCAGAGAACTTAGCAAAATTGTGTTCTGATGTTAATGGGAGGGAGAACTTGCAAGTTATGAACTTGGATGTTTAACTGAGGAGATTTCTAAGCAACATGTGGAAGGCATACCTTGGTTTCCTCTTAAAGCTTACAGATAAAATGAGAGGGGAAAGAGAAAAACTGAGGATTGAACTTTTAAGCAAAAATGAACCAGCAATTGATGATTTGGAGGATTCTCAACCTGCCCAGATGGCATGCCCTGAGCTCTGCCAAAGCCCTCCTTCAGCTTCAGGGAGGATAGCCCCCAGAGAACAGGGTAGCAAGCAAGGGTTTAGCTGACAAACTGTTTGCTAAAGAGATTGGGCATATGCAAAAGCACTGTCAACATGGACTGAAAGGGACAGAGATGTGATGAATTGAAGGAAGAATGACTTCAAGGGCAGAACCATGGAAAAAGAAGTCTGGGCTGAAAAGAGAAAGAAAAGAGAAAGCCACAAGAAGAAGCCAAAGTCAGTGGAAACCTGAAGAGCAAATGCAAGGAGAGAAAAACAGCCACGTTATGGGAGGCAAAGATTCAATCCAAGAAACCCCAAGGATTGCTGCAATCCAGCAACAGAACACTACAGACTTTGGGGAGAAAGCATGGCCTTGCTGATGTCTTGATTTTGGACTTTTAGGTTTCCAAACTGTGAGTCAATAAATTCCTGTTTATAAGCCAACCAATGTGTGATATTTGTCATAGTAGCTCTAGCAAACTAAGGCAGGATCGATTCTATCCTAACTTCTTCTTTTAATAGAAATGTTAACCAGACAAATACTTTACTATTTTGTTTAAACTTCGTTAGACCAGCAATAGTAAAATATAATTTGGAAAAGAGAAAAGAAAACAGGAAACATTTCCCCAGAGCCGTGCTGACATTACAAGAAATTTATAGAAGCATAGACATAATGGTATATAAGCTCAAGTTGATGAAGTTGAGTAAATCCAAAGATGAATGAATCCTACCCCCCATCACACCTTAAAAGTTTTTCCTTAAACAAAAAGCATACGTATTTGTTTTAGCTCCCTTAAAATATTTTTCAATTCTTTATACGTAAAGTTTTGTTTCAGAATCTTAAACAAAACAGCAGTGTTAAATTATAGATATTTTAAAATTAATGTTACCAAGGTCATAGCTAAGAAATAAATATGAATTATAAGAAGAGAAGTGTAAGTATATGTGAGAAGAGAATTTAATGGGAAGTTACAGGTCTTGAATCCGGTCACTCAAATTTTTTTTGAGTCATAAAAACTTTCCAGCTACGTGCCTTTCCCCCATCTTTTGTTCAACACTGCTAAAGTTGTGGGAAAACAGCTGCCTTTTGTGGTTTTAAAGGCAGGAGAATTACCGGTATCTCACTAACTATGAAGAGAGCAGGAGTAATGTGTAGGCGGCATCTGGGTTGATTAATCCTCCTTTGGAAGAAATTTAGTCTCCTTTGAAAACAAGCTAGAAAAGTCCATGGAGGATGTTTCATCAGAGTGTTATATACACATGAACTCTCCCACATAGAGAGTATTACCATGAGATTAAGGAACACAAACATCACCTGTTCTATAATTAGATACAATCCCCCATACCTCTTAAAATCAGTTATGGACATCCAAAGCAGTTAGATTGTAGAGAACAACATTTTTATTAAATACCTTATAAAATTGTGCTCTCTTTTAAATTTTGGAAACAGCATGATAAAAAGAAAAACATCAAAACTTCAGAGCACTTTTAAAAGTACAAAAATTCATACCACCATAGAATCCTCCCAAATCAATGTCTTTGGTACATAGTGGAGCAACATTTACACACAATTGACTTTTGGCCTGTGTGGTTGCACTTGGGAGACAGGAAAGAGTGAGGGGGAAGGTATATGATTTTCATCTCATGTTCTTACTTCAGAATATAACTATCTCATCAGATGTAGGACCATTCTTGTCAGTATTTACCTTAAAATATTCAGTTAGTCAGAATTCTTGCTACTTATATTTAACATCTCAGCTGACTATTTCTGACAAATTCTTTGCTCTTAAGATTTGGAGAACAACTCTTTCAACAAAAATAAAATATCAAGTTAAAGGAAGTCCTTGTATTTTAGGTTTTTAACATAGTATTTTAATTAATGAAACTCCTTTGTTAAATTGTATATCCATATTTCCTCCAGTTTTTGGAAGCTGCATTGTGTTTAAAAGAGAATAAGCTGGATCCTCCTTCTTAGGAGATGGAGGGAGCACAGTTTAATTCCCAATATGAGGTGGGAGCAATTAACCTAGTTCTCTAGTCCTCTCATCTGTTGAATTCTCATTTTGTCCTCTTTGATTATACCTCCTGCAAGTATAGTTCTTTGCCCATCAACACAAATATGCCCTTCTACCCAAAGCAATGAAATTGGGATGATATAAAAGATCATTATATCACTTAAACAGCACAGAAAATATCTTAAACTGAATATTAGGAATATTAGGGTTGCTTGATATAAATCTCCCAACCACTCTCATTTCTAGAGAACTAGTAGTGCTTTTTCCTTCTACTTGATTTCTGGAATCCCAACTTTCGTTCTCCCACCCTTCACCTGCTCCTCCAAACTTAAAAATCTCTCCTGGTTTCTTATACAGGACTTTTATTTTGTTTTGTTTTGTTTTTTCTATCTTTTTGTATCACGTTTGGCTTTCCTATCCATTCCCTGAGTTCTAATGAGCCAGAAAAATGAAGGGAAAGAGGACAGTACTTCTGTAACCAAAATGGTCTGTTAAGAAGCTGGCTAAACCTAGAGAGGTCTCTTTTCCTAATAATAATTCATATGCCTACAGGAGCTAAGCAGAGGGCATAAATGAGTAGGTTGGATGGCAATGAACTAGAGAGCACATGGCCCCGTCTAAGCAGACTGCTGCTCATCAGCACCAACCAATTATTCTGCTCTGTGAATTTGATCCCCCTTTGCTTGTGCTTCCCATTTTCAAGGAAGGCTAAAATTCCAGATTGCTCTCTGAAATCTCCCAATATTTAAATGAGTTGGAAACTAATTTTTTTAATGTTTTAAAACACTGTACAGAATTAATATAATTTGTTTGCAGCTCATATCTAGCTTGTAGGATACTGTTTCAGGAGACAAAGTTGTTCATTGAGCTGTCATGAGCTTTGTACACAGGTTACATGAACTCTCTTAACGAATGGAGAAAACATATTTTAATTATTACTTAAACTATACATGACAGTATAGATGGCTAACAGGTTTCAGGACCTCTCTCACAAATATACAATTTTATCCTCCTAGGTATACTATTTAAAAACCTACATTTCTAATCTTCCAAAAGGAGGATGTATTAGGCTTTCAGCAATTGCTCTATAAAAAGTTTTCAACTGGCAAATCGATTTAAAGTAGAATTATGAGGAATATATACTTTTAATTTGTTTTTCCCTAAGTCTTCTGAGTTCCTTTTCATTAAATACTTAAAAGATTCATGTATATATCTAACATATTGAGGGAATCACCAGAATCCACGATTTCTGATGATTCACTGGGGGAATTATAGTCATTTTTTGGTTACCTCTTGCTCTGAAATGCAACTGCTTCCAGCTGCTGCCCTCTTTTTGACCACTATGTCCCTCACAAGAACTTTTCTTTGTCTCTAGAGAAACAAAAATAGAGGGTATCTTAGTTTCCTGGCTGCTAAAATAAATACTATACAATTGGTTGGCTTAAACAATGGGAATTTATTGGCTCATGGTTTTGAGGCTAGAATAAGTCCAAAGTTGAAGCACCAGCAAGGTGATGCCCTCTCCCTGAAGACTAGGGTGTTTTGGAGCTGGCAGTCTGCAATCCTTGGGGTTCATTGGCTTTTCTTTCACGTGGCAATGCACCTGATTGCATCTTCTCCTTTCTCTTCCTGGTCCCATTGACTTCCACCTTCTGACCCTTCTCCTGGCTTCTCTTTCTGTGTCCAATTTTCTTTGCTTATAAGAACTTCAACCATATTGGATTAAGGCCCAGCTTCATTCATTTTGGGCACACTTTCACTAATAACATCTTCAAAGGTCCTATTTACAGATGGGTTCACACCCACAGGACCAGGGGTTGGGACTTGAATATCCCTTTTGTGGGGACATGGTTCAATCCCCAACACAGAGTCATTGCATATAATAGATAGTCACTTAATGTTTATAATTAAATGACAGAGAACTCAGTATACACAAAATAAGAAAGAAATCTAAAATGAATGCTAGACATGATTTTTCTTAGAGTTTCTCAGTCATGAATATCTCTACATCCTGAGTTACATCATTTCTTGGCTTACTCATATAGTGACTCTAAGCATAATTGTTTATCATTTTATTTACTCATCCAGTTCCAGGTATCCAATCCAGTTTCTGGTTTGATTTCTTTTTCTGTTTTCCCTTGATTGTTTACTTCACAGTTTGTTTTCTTACTCAAGAAGGCCAGGATTAAATCCAACCATTATTACTTACTAAATGTGTGACAAAGTGTCCAAGATACTTAACTTACTTGCTTATAAAATGGAGGAAAAAATACCTAGTAATAAAGCTACTGTTGTGAGAATTAGAGGTTAAAACATGGTTGAAACATCTATCTCATACAGTGCCCAACACGTGGGTCATACTCAAAAATTTTCTCTACCCCTCCTTCTGCCTAATTCTCTTCTTCATCCTTCAACCTTCATTTCTCTTCCTTCCTTCTCTGGTAAATCCAAAGGCAAACAATTTCTTCTTAGTCTCCTGGGGTCACCAACAATGCAAGTTTCATTGTATTTTGCCAATTTTTTTAGCTTTTTTTTTTTTTTTTTTTTGACGTACCGGGGTCAGGGACCTCATATGCGGGCCGGCACTCAATCACTGAGCCACATTGACTCTCCCCTGAGTGAGTTTTTTCGTTTGTTTGTTTGTTGTTTGGTTTTGGTTAAGGAGGCACCAGGAACAAAACCTGGGACCTCCCATGTGAGAAGCAAGCACTCAACTTTTTGAGCCACATCTGTTCCCTTTTAGCTTTACTTTTAAATTTAAACTATGCTGCATTGAAGACACCCTTCTGATGCCAATAAATGACTTACTGACTTTTTCCTGAATGAGAATCTCACCTTCCTGGGCAGAATCCCACTATTAACTCTATAAGTTTTCCCCTTTTCATTCTTAATTCACATCTTTCCTCAGGGTTAGATCCTAAAAATTCTACAAACTGTAAACCACTCATGTTCTCTCTCTAATCACCCATTTTCCAGGTTTTGTTCCTCCAGATATTTCTTCTTTACTTCCCATTCCCATCCTAGACCTTGGCTTGTATCACAAGTTGGAAGATAATCACTTTGGCTTGTCTTGCTTCTCTCCAGTTCACTTTTGACATTAGCATTTAAAACATTTGTTACTTTTCATGTGATTATCTGTGACAAAATCTATAGTGAATAGAATTTATAATAATTTATGGAAGATGTTTTTGACATGAAACTATTTTAATAATTTTGTTCCCCATGGTAAACACACATTCCCATAAAAATTCCTATCAAGGCCAAAATAATACAAGGTTTTAAACTGATTTACTTTGGTCACCACCGGAATGAGCCAGAGTTTTGAATCTCAATAACATGCACCTATAGATTAAGGAAAAACAATAATGATATTTGTAAATAATTAAATGTTGAAAAATTGTGTTTGTGAGTAAAGGTTAATCATTTCTTTCTTTGGATTGTTAACAGAATCATGATGCTGTACATAGAAATGTTTTGTAAGTAAAAGGAATGTAAGGTTTCTGGTACAGAAACATAGACTAAAATAATATACATTTAAATATTTGAATTATCCCAATTGCCAGATATTAATAAATTTTGCATTGAGAAACCCTGTGATATCTCAGATTCATTGTAAATGTCAACATACTACCAAGTGACTTTCCTGGAATATTCGCAAGATTGATCATACACATTTCAGTCCTTAGTACATTACAGATGGGCAGAATATGTGGAATTAATTCCTTTTACCAGATTTAGGAGACAATTGGTCCTTAGGATTTCTGAGACTTCTTTATACAAAGAAGAATCACCTTCCTGCTCAACAGTATGACTACTCTAGAAAATCAGTTGTGGCTTGAAGCTCTATGGGAATCAAGAGAGGGCTTTGCAAAAGGATGTTCAGGGAAAAACAAAAGGAAAAAAAATTTTCAGCTGCTAAAATTCTATATATTTTGAGAATCCTTATTAAAGAAAACATACCTTTTCCAGGGTATTCTGTCTGTAGATGCAGGTTAATATTCGTGATAATAACCTCTCTTACCAATTACTCTATTTAGGCTTGTGCAAGTGAAGACAGGTAAGAAAGGGATACAATGATTTACTTCCCCATACAGCTCAGAGAAGCTTTGTACTCATACATACATATTTGTTTATTCATATAGATAAAATGAAACAATTTGGCATTTAAGGTAAAATAAACAAAGAAAAGCAAAACTGCACCGTTATGGAATGTGATGAACAAATAAGTTATTTTTAACATTTTTGAATTTCAAAGTTAATTCAAACACTTACCAATATTGAGACCATATAGGCTGACTAAAATTACTGATCATCTCATGATGACCAGAAGCTATGAATGTCAATTAAAATCCTTTATTTAATTAAAATGAGAAATAAAGAACTATTTAATACATTTGATAAACATAAAAACTATGTGTAGTTACATTAAAATTTGGCATAACCATAGCTCGAACAACTTATATATTCAATAACTGTGCTTTCTTTATTTTTCTTATTACTTAATTCAACATAACTCTCAAAGGTACATTTTTTTTCAGGAGGAAGAAACAACCTAGATAAAAAACTTAGTGATTTCCTGTCTCTTTTTGGATAACCGTCTAAATTAAGAGTCTCTCCCTCTCCATTCTCTTTTCTTGGGAGTAGTCTAAGTTCAGAGATTTAGCATCATGATTTTAAAGAAAGAGTGTTCACTCTGAAGATTTATTCTCAGGAGCCCATTGCTGATTAATTCCTCCATTCTTCTCTATGCTGTGGAAATTCAATATGACATGCTAAGAATACCCAGCAGTCTTTGTCTGTTGACTCATCTCTCTTCTCAGCAACCACTTCAGGAGCTAGCTAGGCCTCTTGCCTCCATAGACTCTATTATGGAATCTTACATCCTTTACTATGACAATTCTTTGGCAAGCATTACATCTTCAATTCTTTGTTGCTTTTTATCCCATAGTTGACTCTTCTATGAATATTTTCAAATCTTTTCCACATCCAGTGGAAAAATGTAAATGATGAGTGGGGAAAGAGGTGTTTATCTTTTTTTTTTTTTTATCTTGGACTCCTTCCGGCTAGACATATCTTGCTGCCATTATTTTTTCTAGTTTGCAATGATCCCATGTTGACTTGGAACATTCCACAACAATGAATTTTCCCTTAGTTCCAGACAGGATCTGGAGGAAATATGGAATTCATCCAAAAATTCTCCCATCTGAGGGTTTCCATCCAATCCCTGAGTGATTGGTGGGTGTTTTTGATAGAAACTGGCAAAAAGTGAGTCACATTCTACTGTTTAAATTCTTTTTCTTCTCTTTTCCGCCTTTATCACCCTCCCTTGAGCCCAGAAATGGTTCTTATCTACTTTTCATGTGGAAGTAAAACGTATATGTGTATGTGAGTTTGCATATGTATTTTTTCATGTTTTTCTTTTATTCTTTAGTTTATAATAAAAATGTGTGATCCAAGGTTCCCAAACTTTGCTCTTGATATGTGAAACCAAACTGATGAAATTTTAAAAATAAAAATAATAAATCAATATTAAACCTTTCCTCTCAATAATACCAAGCTATTACAATCAAAAACCATACAAAAAGTCAAATAACTACTTTTTTAAGACAGACCCACCCTCCATTGTAATGAATGCCACTGATTTAGATGATAGTTGTAAAGCAATATTTTTAATAGTGTAATTATTTACATAGTACTCATTTATATTGTTCCTTTCATGTGTTCTTATAATAATTGTATAAGTTATGTTGAGTAGGATTAATGTATATTGAATATTACTAAGCATCATAATTTATGGTTGATAACATTGATGCTCACAACAACATGATGCACCAATAGAATTACCCACATTTTATACGTCAGAAAACTAAGGTTGACAATAATTTAAGTGATTATCAAGTTTACCTAGACATTAAATGTGGGACCTGAAATCTAATATAGCTCTTCCTAGACTTTCTTACTATATCATATCTTTTATATATAACATTTGAAATTTATATATGTAGTATAATTTAAATAACATTATAAACTTGGGAAAAGAACAAATAATACTCTGAATGTGATACAAAAATGTGTTTCTAAAATTCAAACCATTAAGTAACTAGCAGACATGTAGATGGAAAGAAATGTTGAAAATCCCTCTAATGACTTTTTCATCACAGGACACAATTTATGGCTTTTGCTATTTGATAATGAAAGGAAACTTTGGTGTGCTATTACTGGCCTTGAGTATAATAATTCATTGTCCAAAACCAATTTATACATAAAACACATTCAATACAAAGATGATTGAGTTCCTGTATTTCTCTTGTCATCTGGCAATAATTTGTGTGAGACTCAAGAAAGATAGACTAAGAACTGATGCTAGTTATTTCTTCAAGATATGTGGAAAAGACCGAGGGTATTAAAAGCATGCATCAGTTAAAATCATTCATTTTAGATTAAACTCATGGCCAGCGGTGACAGAAATCCCTAAGAAGATATCTATCTTTAAGGATTAATAGAGTTTTATCTGAGGATTATCCTTCGTCAAAAAAGCATGTCTTTTTTTTTCTTTTCAGTAACACATTTGACAACCACTGTGGCAACAGACAGCAGTAGACATTCAAATCTACTTTTCTAAGGTAAGCAAATGTTGCTGGGGTCTTTGATAAGTTTATAACTTATTTTGAAGGCACAATATAATTTTCACCTCTTTTTACCAATGCCCAATAAATCTGTCAGTTACCTCTATCACTGAAAATAAAATACTTGAGAATACAATAATTATAAGGTTGTTGGCAAGTCCATTTATCAAACTGACAATTTCAAATTCTGAGCTTTTAGTATCTTTTAAAAATTCTGAGGCTGAGACCATAAAGTATTATCTTTTCCTATGTATTTCAAACCATTTGAAATGTTTTTCACTTCAATAATAAGCATTGCCATTATCTCAACTACCATTCCAAACATTCTCCATTGTGAGGCAGCTATATGAGTTGGGTGAGGTTGAGTGGGCATTGAGTGGTCTGCATCCTTCAGGGTAATCCCAAACTCCTTACTATAGCTATTTTGACAAAATCCACAAAGCAAATGGTTCTGATAATCTAGGAACAATCCAATTAATGCATGGCATTTTCCTCACCACTGGACATAGTTCAAAATTAGTACAAATAATCACAGATTGGGAATTTATGAGGGGAATTCTGGAACTAGATGCTCATCCCCTCCTAATGATGCAATTTGTAGCTGTACCATCAACTTGCCACCCTGAGGGACACCAATTTGAAGATAAAACCAAACCAGAGTAGGCCAGAGACTTGATCAAACCCTGCTAGACACTATTTCTATGAAAGTTTTATACTATATGAATAAGCACCTTTCGAATTGGGTCATTTTCAGATAGTGTTTGCATAAGTTAAATAGTCATAATTAAGTGTCTTTTAATCATCCAACAGTCAGGACAAATATTTCTGTAACCAGAAGTATTTTGACTCAGAATTTTTTTCAGTTGATTATATTATTTATAACATTTAAGGAGAAATTGAATGGAAAATATTTTCTTATTAATTTGCTGAAAATGTTAAAAAAAAAAAAAGGTATTGTATTCAGGTCACAGTCTTGGTTGATTAGCATTGTGTGTCCTGATTCTTTCTCTATACTCAAAGAATCATAAGATGAGAAAGGGGTCATAATGATCTTCTACTTTAGCCATAAATCTGAGGCTTGAATTCCATTCCAACTGGTCATTAACCAACCAATGATCAATTCCAATGACACATCCCTTAGAAAGTGTCTTCCACATTTATTAAAACTTTGTTGGTGAGTTTCACTTTTACTTATACTATAATGCTGAGAGGGACTTGGGATTGTGGGGAAAAGGTGGAGTAAAAAGCTCCAGAAAACAGTCCCTCTACCAGAACAACTATTAAACAAACAGTAACTGTCTGACTCAACTATTTTGAAATTCCAGAGTCTAATAGAGCACAGTTCAGCATCCAGGGAAGAGCAGGAGGAAGATGCTGAAAAATTGTAGTAAACACCAGTGAATTTCATTCCCCAGGCAGCTGCTACCATCATCCATCCCCAAACTTTACAGCCATTCCCCAACTTTGAGGTTCTCACCACAGGTCTTGGTGCAGCTTGCTGGTGCCAGGGTGGGATATAAAAATCTAGTTCACAAAGATCTGGGATTATGTGGTCTGATCAATGATCAATGCTTTTAATCAACTAATTCAGATCCCTGGGAGCCTGGTTCTGAGGGTGGCCATTGTTCCAACAAATTATGACAATCAGAAATGAAAAGGGAGCCATTACTATTGACTTCAATGAAATAAAAAGGACTATAAATTGATACTATGAAAAACTGTATGCCAATGAATTAGATAACTTAGATGAAAGGGACAAATTCCTAGAAACACACAAACAACCTACATTGATTCAAGAAGAAATAGAAAATCTCAACAAACCAATAACTAATAAAGAGACTTAATCTATCATCAAATACCTCCCAATAAAGAAAGCCCAGGAATCACAGGTGAATTCTACCAAACATTCCAAGGAAAATTAATGCTAACCTTGCTCAAATTCTATTTAAAAAATTTGATTTGCAAATCAAATCCAACAGCATAATGAAAGAATTATACACCGTGATCAAGTGGGATTTATCCCTGGTAAGCAAGGTTGGTTCAACATAAGAAAATCAGATAATGTAATAAACCACATTAATAAAATGAAGGGAAAAAAATACAGGACCAACTCAGTTGATGTAGAAGAGGCATTTGACAAAATCCAGCTTTCTTTATTGATAAAAGCAATTAGAAAAATAGGAATAGAAGGATAAAGGACATGTGTTGGTTTGAGTCTTTTATGTGGACTCCAGAAAGTTATGTTCTTAAATTAAACCTATTGTGAATCTTTAATCAGAATACATCAGCTAAGGGCCATTTGATTAGACTCCAAGTTGGATCTTTTTCCTCTTATTGGAGTCCTTTATAAATAGAGGAATAAAGCCACAAACACTGGGGGAAAAAGCTGCAGTGACAAAGAGAAGCCTCCAGAAATCAATGAACCCAGGAGAAACAAAAGCCACAGATGTCACAGCCAAAGCAGAAATAGTAACTGGTCTAAAGGAGAGGGGAGAAATGAGAGAAGAGCAGACACCATCATGTGCCTGATGACCCACAACTGAGCTCAGGGAGAAAATGAGCCTGGAGGAGAAGACAGAGAACAGTAGAGCCGCCATTGTGCCTTGTCACACACGGCAGGAGTTCAGGGTCACCAGCAATCAACTTTCAGTGAGACAGTATCTCTGATGATGCCTTGATTTGGACATTTTCACAGCCACAGAACTGTAAGCTTTTAATATAATAAAAGCCCATTATAAAATCCAACATATTTCTGGTATATTGCATTAGTGTTTGTTAGCAAACCAAAACAAGGCATATATGAAAAACCCACTGCTAACATCATACTCAATGGTGAAAGACTGAAAGTTTTCCTTCTAAGATCCGGGACAATACAAAGATGCCTACTGTCACCACAGTTACTCAACATTGTACTGGAAATTCTAGCCAGAGCAATTAGGCAAGAAAAAGTAATAAAAGGCATCCAAATTGGAAAGGGGGCAGTAAAACTTTCACTATCTGCAGATGACTTGATCCTGTATGTGGAAAGTCCTGAAAAATCTACAGCAAAGCTACTGGAGCTAATAAATGAATTCAGAAAAGTGGCAGGGTACAAGACCAACAAGCAAAAATCAGTATTGTTTATATATACTAACATGAGCAATCTGAGGAGGAAATCAGGGGAAAAGTTACATTTATAATAGCAATGAAAAGAAGCAAATATCTAGGAATAAATCTAACCAAGGATGTAAAGGACTTGTGCATAGAAAACTGAAAAACATTGCTAAAAGAAATCAAAGATAACAAATAAATGAAAGGAAATTCCATGTTCATGGAATGGAGGACTAAATATTATTAAGATGTCAATTGTACCCCCAAGCAAATTACAGATTCAATGCAATCCCAATCAAAATTCTAACAGCCTTATTTGCAGGAATGGAAAAGCAAATCATCAAATTTATAGAGAATGATAAGAACCCCAAATAGCCAAAGCTATCTTGAAAAAGCTGACTAAATTGGAGGAATCACATTTCTGAGTTTTAAAACTTACTTAAAAGACCCCCTAACCAAAACAATAAGATATGGCTTAAGGAAATGCATATAGACCAAAGGAATTGAATTGAAAGTCCGGAAATTAACCCTCACATTTATGACCAACTGATTTTTCACAAGGGTGCCAAGTCCACTCAATTGAGAAAGAACAGACTCTTCAACAAATGGTGCTGGGAAAACTGAATGTCAATATGCCAAAAAATGAAGGTGCAGTGGCCACCAGAGGTTCTGAGGGGAGGGAAAGGGAAAAATAAGAATAACATGGGGGCATTTGGGGGACATTGGAATTGTCCTGCATGACATTGCAATGAGGGATACAGGCCATTATACATTTTGTAAAAACCTATAAAATTGTGCAGGCAAAATATAAACTATTATGAAAACTATAGTCCATGGTTAGTAGCAATGCTTCAATATGTGTTCATGAATTGTAGCAAATGCATCACAATAATGAAAGATGTTGTTAATGGAGGAAGGTGTAAGAGGGGGAGGGAGTCGGGCATATGTGAATCCCTTATACTTATTAAGTGACTTTTATGTAATCTAAAGCTTCTTTAAAATTAAAAATAAATAAAGGATCAAAGACCTAAAAAATAGAAAAAGGATTATATAACCCCTAGAAGGAAACATAGGGAAGCATATTCAGGACCTTGCGTTAGGCCATAGATTCTTGGACTTTATACCCAAAGCACAAGCAACAAAAGAAAAACTAGGTGAATGAGGCCTTATCAAAATTTAAAAATTTGTGCTTCAAAGGAATTTTTCATGAAATTAAAATGACAACATAACACAATGGGAGAAAATATTTGGAAACCACATATCTGATAAAGGCTTAATATCCAAAATATATAAAGAAATCCTTCAACTTACAATAAAACAAATGATTCAATTTGAAAATGGGAAAAATACTTGAACAGACACCTCTCCAAAGAGGATACACAAATGGCCAGAAAGCAGAAGAAAAGATGCTCAATATAATTAACCCTCAGGGAAATTCAAATCAAAACCACAAAGAGATACCATTTCGCACCCATTAGAATGCTTGCAATAAAAAAATTGTCATAGAGGATGTGGAGAAATAAGAACACTCATTCATTGCTGATGACTATGTAAAATCGTGCAGCTGCTGTTCAGGACAGTTTGGTAGTTCCTCAGAAAGCTAAGTTTAGAGCTACCGTATGACCCAGTGTAGCAGTTTGGCCTTATTTATGAATTCCAAAAATAGATATTGGATTATGCTAGTAAAGTGGCCCGTTTGTACATTAGATTGTATTGGATTCAGAGGTTTCACTTTTACTTGATTAAATCATGATTAGAGCTTTGATTGGACCTCATCAGTAGGGCGGGGACTCACAGAGAAAACTACATGGCAGAGCAGAGGAGTTAGCTGGAGTTTGATGTGGGAGTTTTGAGCTGGGAAGTAAGCACACAGAGGAGCAGAGCAACTGAGCCTGGAAAGAATCAAACCCCAGGGAGAGAGACAGAGCCGGTTCCCTGATAGTCTACAGCTGGCCTTCTGGAGAGAGCAGGGCAGATGAGCCCAGAGAGACACAAGCCCTGGGAAGAGAGGAGCCCAGGAAACCTGAACTCTTGGCAGATGTTGGCAGCCATCTTGCTCCAACACATGGCAACAGAACTTGGTGAGGGAAGTAACTTAGGCTTTATGGCCTGGTAACTGTATGCTTCTACCCCAAATAAATACCCTTACAAAAGCCAACAGATTTCTGGTATTTTGCATCAGCACCCCTTTGACTGACTAATATACCCAGCAATCCCTCTACTATTTCTATACCCAAAAGAGTTGAAAGCAGGAACTCAAATAGATATTTGCACACCAACGTTCATAGCAGCATTATTCACAATTGCCAAAAGATAGAAGCAAACCAAGAATCCATCAACTGATGAATGGATAAATAAGATGTGGTGTATATATATACAATGGAATATTATTCAACTGTTAAAAGAAATGAAGTCCTGAGCCATGCCACAACATGGATGAACCTTGAAGATATCATGTTGAGTGAAATAAACCAGATACAAATGGCCAAATATTGTATGATGTTACTGATTTGACACAATTAGAATAAGCAGACACATCGTGTCAAAATCTAGAACATAGTTACCAGGAGACAAGGTGAGAAAAGGGAATAAGAAGTCAAGTCTTAAAATGTATAGGGTTCCTATTTGGAATAATGGAAATGTGTTGATAATGGGTGGTGGTGATGGTAGCACAACATTGTGATGCAATTAACAGCACAGAAATATATATCTGAATATAACTAAAAGGGGAAATTTTAGATTGTATATATGGTAACAGAATAAAAATTAAAAAAAAAAAACATGGGATTACACTACAGAAACATTGAACCCTAAATTAAACCACTAACTTTAATTAATAGTACAATTATTAAAATGTGCTGTCAGCAATTCTAACAAATGTCCACACCAATGCAAGATATTGGTGTTGGGCTAGTGTATGGGAATCTTGTATTTTATGCATCATTGTTCTGTAAACTCACAATTTCTCTAATTAAGGGGGAAAAAAGAAACCCTACAACACAAAAATCAAAAGACAAACAACTCAATTAAAAAAAAAAAAACATATGACATTATGTTCAACATCATCAGCCATTAGGGAAATGCAGAGCAAAACCACAATTAGATACCATTTCACACCCACTGGAATGGATACTATTAAACAAAAAAGTAGAAAATTGCACGTATTGGAGAGGATGTGGAATAATAAAAACACTCATTCCTTGTTGGTGAGAATGTAAAATGGTACAGCTGCTGTGGAAGACACTTTGGCAGTTCCTCAGGAAGTTAAATATAGAATTACCATATGACCCAGAAATCACACTTCTAGGAATATACCCAAAAGAATGGAAAGCAGGGACTCAATCAAATATTAACACACTGATATTCATAACCCAAGCAGCCATCAACTGATAAGTGGATAAGCAAAATGTGGTATATGTGCAAAATGGAATAGTATTCATCTGTAAAAAGAAATAAAATTGTTGGGATTAAGAATAGGATTTGTGATTCTCATAATGACTGTTTTGTCTTAAAAAGCCAAAAATTACTAAAACAATCTGTGTTAGAGACCGCTAGTTACAAGTTTCCAATTGCCTCACAAGACGCCTAACTCTTCCTTCTTGCTGAAAGAACTCTTACTTTGTTGAACGTGGAAATATGCCCAGAAAATATTTTAAATTTCCTTTATATATAGGAGTGATCATGAGACACAGTCCTGGCCAAAGAGAAATAAGAGAGTTTTCCAGTGGGGACTCCATGTGTTTTAGTTTGTTAAAGGGCTGCCAATGCAAAGTACCAGAAAAGTGTTGACTTTTATAATGAGGATTTACTTGGGGTAAAAGCTTACAGTTCTGAGGATGTGAAACGTCAAAATTAAGGCATCAGCAGAGATGCTTTCTCATTAAAGTCAGCTGCTACGTGGTGAAGCAAAAGGGCTACCAATATCTGCCAAGGCCTCTCCTTCCCCTCTGGAATCTACCGTCTCCTAGAGCCCAGCTCCGGAGCTCAAATGTGAGCAACCAAGCAAAAGGCTTGTCTCTTTCCAGGCTTCTTCTATCAGTGGTGGCTGCTCCACTCTATTCCCAAGTTCAGCTGTGAGCTATCAGATATATGGCTCCTCTTTCCCTGGGTCTCAGCTCTTTGAACCTCTTTTGGGGGCTTCTCTCCGTGCATCTCAGCTGTGGGCAGAACTGGAGTCCTTTCTCCCACATGACAGGAACAAATATGGCAGAGCTCCATTTTCCTGTGTGTCTCCATTTATATCAGACCCAGCAAGGGGTCAGAGACTAAACCTGAGTCACGCCTCACTGACATAGTTCAATAAAAGGGTCCCACACCCAGAGAAATGGATTCATTCAGAAACAATCTTTCTCTTTTGGGGGTTCATAAAATAATTTCAAACTGCAAGGGATGGTTTGAAATGGTATGTGCCTTTCCCTGTGCCACTTCTCTTTTTCCTGTCTGGGACACTGACACCTGTAGCTTGAGCTGCCATCTTGTCACCACAAAGCAACAAGCATTTAATAAGATGACTTAGCAGAAAGTGAGAAGTATATTTCCCTGTTTGAATGATGAAATATCATCTCCAAATAGCTTATTTTTGGACTTCTCATTATATAAGAAATATAAAATGCTGAAGCATTTTATTTAAGTAAATAATTCCAGTGATGTCTGAAGCTTAGTGATAACCTCGTGTCATCAAAAATAAATTGGATCCCTTCAAAAATGGGCAATAATATAAAGGTATAACCAGGAAAAATGTGTGGTATTAGCAAGGATTAAGACTGTGCAATGACATCCCAGGGAATGGAGAGAGCCTGCAGCTGCAGGCAGGATAATCCCATCCACCATACCCATGGGATATAAGCCCCCTCTCACTTAGAGGTGGAGTGGACATCAACATCCCAAACTCCTCAGGATTGGGGGAAGAGCTATGGACTAGAGTGGACTTAATGGTATTCTGTTGTAGACATAATGTGATTCAAGCAATGGAAGAAATTACAGCAGTGAGGTGGAGCCAGTGGCCACTGGACACTTTTGGGGCAGGGAAGGGAAAAGCAGTTGTAATACAGGTGATTTTTCAGGACTTAGGAATTATCCTGAGTGACATTACAATGACAGATATAGGCCATTTTACATTAGCATATAACATGCAGAACTGTGGGGGAGAGAGTGTGGTCTATAATGTGAACTATGGTCCATGCTTGGTGACAGAGCCCCAGGATGTGTATATCCATTGCAGGTAATGTGCCACACTAATGAAAGATGTCTATGTGGGAGGTTATGGGAGGTTTGGGAGGTGGGGAACATGGGAATCCCTGTAATTTTTGTGTAACATTTATGTAATCTAAGCATCTTTTAAAATGTATATTAAAAAAAAGAGTGTGCAATGATTTAAAAATTCCATTGATATATTTTTATGAATGTGTCCCTCTACACAATGGTCCAGATGAGTCCTGGGTGATTATTTCAGTATAATGTAGTCCCTTTAATTCTTAGCTCTTTCAGTAGATAAAGAATGTTACAGATCTTTTAGCTTTCTATATATTAGTTGTTTTGAGACATTTAACTAACTTGCTACACATGTATATGTATATGAATATGTATATGTATGTGTATGTGTATATGAATATGTATATATATTTTTGAGTATGTATATATATAGAGAGAGAGAGATGTTTAGATAAACAGAGAATGCCAGTTTCCTGAGCCCACATTCCCACCCTTGAAGAAAGTACATATAATGGTATAATGGGTTATATTATAGAAGAGAAACTCCGAGTTTAGAAAACCTTACTTTTATAATGGGCAATAAACGTGCTTGCCCTTTGTTCCAGAGGAAGACTCCATCTCTATCTTCCAATTCTATTTGTTTTATAAACATCTTTGAAAAATTACTCCAGGACAAAGGCAGTCAATGCTACTGCTAGCAAGACATTCAGTAACACAAAAGAACTATGGAGAATTATCTCTCGACATGTATTGTTTTATAAATGTCAATTAAATCAAGCTGTTTGATAGTGTTTTTCACATTTCTTATGTCTTTACTAAATTTTTTATCCACTTGTTCTATCAAATAAAGAGAGAGGAGTTTTAAAATATGCAAGTGTGGTTATACATTGCCTTCTTTTTCCTTTATTTTTGTCAGTTCTGGCTTCATGTATTTTGAAGCTCTGTTGTTCAGTGAATTCACACTTACAATTGTTATGTATTATTAATAAGTTGATACTTTTATCATTTAAAAGTTTCTCTCATTTTTCCAATTATACTCTTTGCCTTAAATTTTACTTTATCAGATATCAATAGGTCCTTTAGCTTTTGTATTCTTACTGTTTGCATGGTATATCTTTTTCCATTCTTTTACTTGTAACCTGCTGACATCTTTATAATTGTTTCATTCTTGTAAACAGACTATAGTTGTGTCTTGCTTTTTTATTTAATCTGACCATATCTGCCTATTAGTTGTAGTGTGTTTTCCATAACGGAATGTAATTGCAATTAATTACATGTAAGGATAATTAGAGTTTTTCCAAAACTATCAACTTGCTATTTATTTTCTGTTTGTCCCTTCTGTTCTTTGTTTCTTCAATCTTCCTTTATTGTCTTCTTTTGGGTAAATCACTTTTTAAAAATCTTATCAAAATTTTAACTATACCTTTTTCTGTTGTGTGTATGGGAATATGTGTGTGCCCATGTAAGTGTTTGCTCTAAAGATCGTAATATGTTTCTTTAGGTTATTCACAGTTACCTTCAAATAATATTACACTAATTACTGAAGAGTGTGCAAACCTTAGAACAGCATAATTCCATCGGCACATTCCTCTACCTCTTATTGCCTTATGTTTTACTTTTACATATGCTTTAAATTCCGCAATATAGTTATTATTTGAACTTTAAACTGTAAATAGTCTTTTCATTTCACCTCCATTTTTGAAGAACATATTTGATGAATATTAAAATCTAGATGGAAAGGAATTTTTTGTTTGCTTTTTTTGATTTTTATTTGTTTGTTTGCTCCCCAACACTTTAATGATATTCTATAATCTTCTGGCCTCCAGTTTTTGGGAAACGTTTGGGACATAATTCATTCTCTTATATTTAATGTGTCTCATTTCTCTTGATGTTTTTAGATATCCTCATTATCTTTGATTTGTACTCATTTGACTATGATGTAATTAGGTATAATTTTCTTTGAATTTATCCTTTTTAAGGCTCATTGAGATTCTTGGTAGTATAAATGGATATTGTTCATCAGTTTTGGAGAGTTCTTGGTCTTTGTCTCTCCAAATATCATTTCTTCCCCATTCTCCCTCTCCTCTCTTTCCAATTATAAATAAGTTGGAAATACTTTTTGCTTTTATTTCTTTGTGTTTCAGATTATTCTCTATTGACCTGTGTTCAAATTCATTGATTCTTTCTTCAACTATGATCAAGCAACTTTTAAGCCTGCTTAATGGATTAATCATTTCTGATATTTTCGTCTTCACTTCTAGCATTTCTATTTATTTCTACAGAAGATTCCTTTTCTCTTGCCATACCACCAGGGGTAAGAGCACTGTGTGGTTTTCTCTCTTATTAAGTACTCATCACTTTTGGAGTCTAGTTCATTTATGTTTCTTTATGTTCTCATATCTCTGATAGATTTATAAAACTATGATTCTGTACAGCTTATCTGAATTTTTTTGGTTGTGAGCATAAATCTCTTGCCACTTTCAACATCTGAACTGAAGTATAGCTGTATTGTGGTTTTGGTGGGTATAAAAGACCATAGATCATATCTATATATAATTTCATTTCCTATTTAACCAATAACTAGGTCAATAGTCCTGCTGATGAAGCAATATGTCAGAAATCTAGAGACCCATGCTCTGGGACTTGTGCTGCCACTGCTTACCTGTGTGGCTTGAGGGATTATATTTAATAGTAGTTTCTCCACATGTAAATTTATTAAAATGCTTCTTGCTGGAAAGGGAGGGAAAGAATAACATTGTTTCTATATATCAAAATATCTTTTACTTTTGTCCTTGTAAACAGTCCTCTTTTCATCATCAGCTCCAATGTTTAGCTTTCCATTCCATTTTCATGTGGCTTCCAATCTTATCACCCTAAAACATTGCTACTTCATTCTTCAAAGGTATTCATGATCATCAAGTAATTACGCACATATGTATACACAAAGCTAACATGCTTTGGCATAGTGTATAAGAATTGCCATGGAATAAAATTTTGTTTTGTTTTGTTTGTTGTTTTTTTTTTTGCTTAATCAGAATTGGAGCTGGGACTTGAAGAGAATTTTTTAAAAGAAGGTTACTATTTTAAGACTAGGATTCAAATTTCAAATTTTGGAAAGCACTTGCACCAAGGAAAGGATACTGTGAAGGGCATTGTTTAAGTGCCCCCAAACAGTGAGTTGAATAGAGGCCTAAGACCAGCACTACAGCTTAGACTGAACTTGTCAGGAAAGGATGTTCCAGGGTCTCTCTAAAATCCTCCCCCTGTCTGTGACTTACAAACACAGTGATGAATCATTTTGTCACTTTTTGAGTAAAATAACTTCTTTTCCTTTGATTTGAGATACTGCCCACTAATCATCCAGTTATCGTGACAGAACATACCCAGCAATGCCTACCTCACTATAAATAGGAAGTGATCACTGAATACCTAATGAAGTAGGTGAAAAGCTCAAACTGGATCTTCTTTGGAGTGAGTGGAATTTATATGCCAAATGTTGAATAAATCACTGTTTCTAGAAAAAATAGAATACCCTGATTGGCCACTGGTTATTCCTTATCAATGTACCCAATTAGAGGAGAGCAGGTGGAGGCAGTCCCACTATAGCCACAAGATTCACCAAAGGAAAGAGGTGTTCTTACAGTAGATAAAGGAGAAAAAGAAAAGAAATTGTTCTGGGCACTATACCAAACAGTCTATTAAAACACATAGAAGAATATTTAAATAAGAATTTGATGAAAGAGACATTCTTTACAAAACTCATATTTTCTTGTTGGAAAGAAAAACATATGATATTAGAACTACATCATACAAACTGTATCTGAGAACTCTCTATTAAAATAACATTTAAAAATTGTTTTGGATATTATTGTCATTTTCTTCGATTCATTTTCCTATTAAAAAAAACTGTACTTAAGAAAGAATTTCTCTTATTGTAATCTAAATGATTAATTATGAAATATACAGAATTAAGCACAATCATTTTATTTATAAATTATACAATGATCAGACTATATATTTTCATCTAAATATTTTTGGCTTTGTACTGATGGCTATCTTTTATTTTCCTGGTTGTAGCTTTCCAGTAACCCCATTTAATAATTTATGTTGCATGCTGTCCAAACTCTTCCAGACATCATGTAGCTTCTCTTTACCAGGTAACACTAAAATATAAATTTGTGGGTTTCTTCATCCTTCCACTGAAAACAATAACATTTATTGAACACTTCCTATGTTCCAGGCACTCTTTTAAGTACTGTATATGTTTAAATAATTTAAATCCCATATTCTTACATAAAGAAGAATTTGGCATAAGGTTAGAGTAATTATTTGTTTGATTTAGCTTTAAAATGCAAAACTGACTTCTACATTGCAATGCTGCTTAAATTGAACTAACAGATTTTTTTCATGGGGCTTTTTTTTTAAGAAACTCATTTGCATGTGTGAAATCTTGCTGTGAGGCTGCATAAGGCAGAATTAAAAATAAAATTTAGTATGCATTACCTCTCTACCAGATAAGAAAGACCTAGAAGAACTCCCCATGTCTGTCACACTCTTTGGATATTTAAAATGCAAAACTAAATCTGTGTGTTCAGTTATGATTATCTCTTCAGGTCATCCTACAGTTCTCACAGAAGTTCATCTGATGACTGTGGTACGTGCACAGAGTCCCCCCACTATAAAATGACGACAAATCAAGTTGAAGCAGTGCAGCCAGCACAAAGTTAGAAGACAATATATCAGTGTTATATATAAATAATCTATATATAACATCTTGAAGCAAGATGAAAAGATTTTTCTGATAATGATAAACTACCAATATAAAACATGACATTAGATGATGGATCTACTTTGTAGTTTAGGAAAAATTAGACGCTCCTATCATTATTCTTATATCAACCTAGTTAAACAACCAAGCTAATTTCTTCCAATAAAATTGCTTCTATTTAAGCCCCCTCTCAATTGGAGTTGGTGTGGGCATCACCATCCCAGAATCCTCAGGATTGGGGAATGAGCTAAGGACCAAAGTAGACTTACTGGTATGCTGCTATAGACATATTGTGATTCTAGCAATGTAAGAATTTATATCATTGATGTGGAGGCAGTGGACACTGGAGGTTCTGAGGGCAGGGAAAGGGAAAAACAGGTGTAATATGGGGGCATTTTTAGGACTTGGGAATTGTCCTGAATGACATTGCAATGACAGATACAGGCTATTATATATCTTCCCATAACCTACAAAATTGTGCGGAAGACAGTGTAAACTATGATGTAAACTATAATCCATGTTTAGTGGCAGTACTCCAAAATGTGTTCATCAGTTGTAACGAATGTACCATACTAATGGAGGATGTTGTTAATGTGGGAAAATGTGGGAGGTGTAGGGAGCAGGGCATATGGGAATCCCCTTTATTTTTTATGTAACATTTATGTAATCTAAGTATCTTTTTTAAAAAATAAAAAATATATTTTAAAAAACTGCTTCTATTAAGACAAAGATTGGAAGTATTTTCACTCTTGGAGAATTGATTACCACTTTGCACAGGTAGGAGTTTCTATTCTGATAAGTACTTATGGAATACTATTAGGAGAAGGGCTAGAATGAAAAAATAGCAGTGACCATTTGTAGAAGCTACAATTAAATTCACAGTATACTTACTTCAAAGATATAGAGAGAGATTAGCAGGAAAAGCCCAATGAATAAAAATGTGGATAAGAATTTCTACAATAATGAAGGACTTTTACTTGTCATTTGTGATTTTTCTAAAAGGAAAATCTTACAACAGCACAGAATAACTCATTTTTTTGGAAAGAAAATCACATGAAATATGTCATACAAACTGTATTTGGGATCCCTTCACTAAAATCGTATTTAAAAATCATTTTGGATATTACTGTCATTTTCTTTAATTCCTTCTTCTATCAAAACCATATTTGGGAGAGTTTTTCTGCTTCGGGACCTCTTAGCATAATAAGAGTTGGATTTAACAAAAATGATAATGGGACTATTGAATATCCATTTGCATAAAATGAACCCCAATCTTAACTTCACATCATATATAAAATATTAACTAGAAGTAGACAGATAACAAATCTAAATGAAGACCTAAAGCTTTAGAATTTAAAAAAAAAGATCTTTGTGGCATTGGGGTAAGGAAATGTGTTAGACACAGAAAGCACTAATCTTAAATTCTTTTTGATACATTGGACTTTGTTAAAATTAAAGTATTTTTTCCCTTTCAAAAACATTATTAAGGGGAATGGATGTGGCCCAAGCAATTGAGTGCCCTCCTCCCACATGGAAGGTCCTGGATTCAGTTCTCAGCGCTTCCTAAAGAAGACAAACAAACAACAAGCAGACAACAGGCAAAAACAATGAGCAGACAATGAGAGAAAAAAAAACAATAAGCAGACAATGAGCAAAAGCAACAAGCAAGACAACAAGCAGACAACGAGCAAAAACAAACAAGCAGGGAGCAGATGTGGCTCAAGCAGATGAGCACCTTCTTCCCACATGGAAAGTCCCAGGTTTGGTTCCTGGTGCCTCCTAAAGAAAAAACAGATAATGAGCAAAGAGCAAGAAGCAAAAACATCAAGCAAACAGACAAAAGAGTCATTTGGGTGGGGGGAGAGAATAAATAAATAAAAATTAAAAATTAAAAAGTTTTTTAAATTTTAAAAAAACATTGTTAAGAAAATGAAAAGGCAGGCCACAAATTTGGGGGAAAATATTTGCATAACATATATCTGTTAAAGGACTCCTTCAACAAAATGTAAATAAAATATAAAGAACTCTATTCAATTATAAGACAAATTACTTAGTAAAAATATGGACAAAATATTTGAAAAAAATTCCCCAAATAGAATATAGATATAGCAAATAAGCACATGATAAGATCTTCAATATCATTAAGCCATTTTGGAAATAATACATGATAAAACAATGACATACCAGCACATACCTACTAGAATAATTAAAAGTCAAAAAGTTTGATATGTGCTGGCACGGGTGTGGAGCAACTGGAACTCTCATACATTGCTGAAGGAAATAAACGCAAAATGGTATAGCAACTTTGAAAAACAGGGTGACACTTCCTTATCAAATTATGCCTATACTTACCATACAACAAACTAAATTTTACTCCCTAATCATTTACCCAAGAAAATGAGAGCATGTGTGGAGTAAGTTGCTACAAGGGGTGTCGTGGGAACACAGGCTCAGGCACAACAGAAACTTTCAGCAAGTGACTGCTTTATTACTTACACAGAACAGAGGGTCCTGGAGAACAGGAAGAGAGATCCCATTTTGCTCAGTCTCTCAGGGAGGCCACACTGCTCAGGTCAGGGTCAGTGAATGGTGGCTCTGAACGCCCCACTTCTCGTCAGAGGGGAGAGAAAAATCGTGCTGCCACAGGTCGGGTATAGGACCCAGGGCAAGGGGGCCCTTCCATTTAGATTTCCCACTCTGATAAGCAGCTGGGGCTGCTAGCTCCCAGTTTCCAGGTTCAAGGCATGGTTAGGCCCTTTTGTTAGACCTAACACTAGCCCCCTGCAGAGTGGAAACAGACTGAAACAATAGAAAAGGTGGTGGGAGGTAGGGTAGGGAAGGTCTGGGAGATGGCCTTTAGGAGTTCTTTGACTTCCCCAGCAGCCTATGTCCCCAAAAAGACTTGTCCTTGGGTGTTTATATCAGTTGTATTCATTATAGTTAAAAACTGGGAACAACTTACATGTCCATCAACCAAATATGGATAAACCCAACAATAACGTGAGAAAAAAAGCAAAAAATATAATTTACATAATATATGATTTCATTTATATAACATTTTTTAAAAGGCAAAACTTTAGTAACAAGCTGATCAGTGCTTGCCCAAGGCTGGGGCAG
>JAQZBX010009597.1:7607-45935 GCA_029593785.1 Cabassous unicinctus | reverse complement strand
GGGAAGCGAACCCGGGGCCTCTCATATGGTAAACGGGTGCGCTATCCATTGCGCCACAGCCGCTTCCTGCCGTGAGGTTGCTGCATCAGCCCACCGCACCACTCAGGCCGGAGTGCCCTCACAAGGAGGCCTCGGGGCGCGAACCCGGGCCTCCCATATGGTAAACGGGGGCTCTATCCACTGAGCCACTCCCGCTTCCAATAGTACAATTATAATATTCTTTTATCATTTGGAACAAAGGCACCACACTAATACAAAATGTTAATAATAGGGGGTAGGGTATATGAAAATGCTTTATTTTTTACATGATTTTTCTGTAAACCAACAACTTCTCTAATTAAAAAAAATAAATTTAAAAAATAAAAAAGGAAAGAAAAGCAGAGGTGAGCAAAAGTTCAGAGAAAGGCCAAACAGTGAAGGAAAGCATTTTCCTTGAACTGAAAATCATTTAATATTTTTTTCCTACAGGCATTTATTACATATTTACTGTGTGTCATATCTTTGTGTTAGGAATTTTTTAAAAATCCGATTTTTCAAACTGTTCCAATAGTAATTATATCAGTGTTATTTTATAGTGGAACACTATGCCTTATGACTTCAGCTAAAGGTAAAACCAGTGGGGAGACTTTATTTTATATAATACAGACCAGTCCAAGCCTTCAGTAACTGCCAGATTTTTCCTGTGTAATTGCATGGCTGCTGAATCTTTTAAGGACATATCGCTATTCATTTACTCAACTTCTTCTCCATCATTCAGTAAAAACTAAACCATCTGTTGCAAAGAATATAAGGCTTCCTGCTCTCAATTCTGTCTCCTGATTCCCCCACTAAATGCTGGTTGTCACTTTCAATTTGGAAAAACATCATTATACTCTCCAATTCCTCCTTTAGAATTTTCTTGTGAGGATCTCAAAGCACTTTATCTGCTTGAAGGAGGCAGTGCAGTTTGTCTAGGGGATTCAGTTGTGTTGGTAGTCCCATTTTATAGACTGAGCAAATTGAGATTTCATGGAGTTCCAGGGCTTTGTAATTGTCACTTTGAAAGTTAGTGCCAGTCAAGAAACAAAGTATGAGTTGCTAGTCTTACACCTAAAATGCCAACACTAGACATGGGAAAATGTCTGTGGAAAGTCTGTGAAAGTTTTTCAAAAAAGTTTTCACAGCATTAAAATTTACCCTAATGGACTTGGTGTCAGCTGTAACTGACAGGTTTTCAGCACGTTTCCGCTTGCAGGATGTGGGTGGTCTCCAAGTTGCAGACCCTGGTAGAACAGCCTAGTGAATAGGATGGCACTGGAGAAAGAGAGAAGTACTTGGGAAAGATAGGGGCAGAAAGGCTGAGTGGGAGGTAGGAAGCCTTTTTCAACTAAACTAGATCTTACAAGGAAAAACCTGGACCTTGGAGAGGAAAGCGTAAAACAAACTATTAATAAATGGAGCTGAGACTTAAAGTTGTAATAAAAAAGGCAGAAAATCCTCATTTGGACAAAGGGAATGGGAAATATAAAACAAGTAACATTAACTCTAAAAGATAACTATAAAAATCTAACTATAAAAAAAACCATAAAACAGAGTTTTGAAGTGCATAAATCAGTTCTCTTAAAATACTTCTTTTTCTTCCTTCCTTTCTTCTCCTTTTCTTCCTTTCTTTCCTCTTTTTTTTTCTAGCAGTTTTCCAAAATCCATCAAAGATGGTCTGGTGGAATATTGCCAAGAGACAGCTCAGCAGGTTGACCCTCACATCTTGATCCATGACGTCAATCTCTGAGACCTCAGGTAACATGATTCATTCAACTCAATTTAGAAATTTAATTTTTCATTTTCCACTCTGTTAAAATAGATCATAAACCTCTTAGCAATTCTGGGACATATCTGGGTCTTGAGCACTGAGTCCAACTCATTGTTTTTAAGAAAACATAGCTTTTATATCATGCTTAGGTGCTAGCTGGACAAAAAGTAATTAAGGTATATTAAAGAACAAGACAATTGATGGCCTAATTGTGCAAACACAAACTTCTGATTTGTTAATAAAATGAGCCTTTTGTTCTGAATGACCAAATGCCACTCTCATTGTCTGAAGAATATATTAATCTGGCTTATACTCTAAATGTGGCCACTCCACAGAAACCTTATGAGGTTTTGGCTTGCCCTTTTTATTGACAGATTCAGATCTCAACTATATTAGGCCTATCTCTTAAGTCTCTTTGTTAGGGACCAGCAATAAATTACCTTGAGGTCAAGTTCTGTTTATACAGTGGACTGTTCAGAGAGAATTACCTTCTTGACTTAATAGCTTCCTCTCTGGTGACATTTCTCCCCGAAAGAAGACAAATTGTCTAAGGTCAGCCTGCAGATCAGCTCTGAGTGTAGGAGGAAATTGTAGTGGATCAGCTAAATTGCACCAGCTCTACCAACCAGCATCAGGCAGCACGCCGCCAGTCAGAGGCCAGCCCTGAGGGACACAGCCCCAGTGCCTTGGAGGCCGCTCTCTGGAAGAGCAGAGTTTTAAAATCTCTGTTTGGACTGCTCTTGAATTTTAATCCTGCCCAAAAGCCTCTCCAGCAACAATGAAATGAGATTTACTAAACTGTTGGATCAGCACTGAGTTATTTTAAAAGTTTCATTTCTCTCCATTTACGGAGGCTAATTTGGGAATCTGATTGGAAAGAGAGGTTGACTCTCAGATTCAATTTGAACTTCAGTCTTGTTAGGTGTCATTCTTTGGAGTGGTGGTAGTAAACATCAAACTGCCTTTTTTACTAAGGGGGAAACTTTAGAAGTTAGAAGTGGACTCAAAGTAATTAATAGGCTTTAGGGAATTCAGAACAGAGTAATTTATCTTTACTGTCTTCAACATGAAGAATTTAAAAAAGGTAAATCCTTCAATGTATATTCACCTACAAAGAAACTGGTGGATTTACCAAGTAAGTGGGTATTTTACTTCTTCTTTAAAGGGAAAACAGAGAGAAAGAGAAAAATAGAAATACAAGTTCTTTTTAATTAAGCATTTTATCCTTTGAAGTTATTCTGATTTTTTTCACATTGATGATGTAATTTATGTAAATAATCATCTATCTATGAAAGGAGTGTGTCTGTCAAAAGCTAAAATAAAAAACATCCGTCATTTTGAAGTGATTAACATTCTCCAGATGTTTAAATCATCAGATTTCAGGAGTTTCTCTTTGTTGTGATAATGATATAGTATCCAGAACAAGAATGTTTACTTTTTTGTATGGGTCAAACGCAGATTTTTCACAATCCTATTAAGGCATGCAGTTCATTGTAATTGTATGTGCAGATGAAAGCATATTCAGTTATTATTATTCCCCTTAATTGTAAACTGCTGCTGGTAATTTTACTGTAAAGCTCAAACAAAAGGAGTGTACTTGAAAGGACCACCACTGCCCACTTATGTAATCAATTTATATATGTCAAGTTTGTACTGGGATGGTTATCCCCTTCTGTTACCAGACATGTGACATGCTACCACCCTGCAGCTCGGGGCCATGCACGCATGCTGCTGGCTCCCTTTGCAGGCTGCTTGGAAATACAGTACATGTTGGTGATAATGTTAAATGACAGTTCCAAACTATTTCCCTGAGGCCTGTTTGACCCTTGGGCTCAGGGTAAAACAGGAATGGTTCCGCTTACCTACAAGGTCTGAGCATCCTCACCACTGGCGGATTTAACGTAGAGGCTTCGAGAAGCTCCCTGGAGGCCCAATTACCCTTGTTAGGGGAACTATTCAGCCATTAATGACATGTAGGCACTTCATTCATAAAGTTGGGCTCAACTCATGTCTAGCACTACCTCCCCCACTATACCCCTGCCAGCTTCAGATCTGAAATGCTTATAGGGATTTATTAAAACCTTTTGACTAGGGCACAAACTGACTACACGCTTATTATGTGCTACCTAAATGCAGATTAGGCTGAGAGGGAGGTCTCAAATTCCTGTGTGCCCAGCTCAGTCTCACCGAACTGCATTAATTAAGAACAAGAAAGACAGAATGATTCCTCAAGAACTGTACATTAGTAATAACATCGCTGACCTTTTTTTTTTTTTTGTCTATTTAGTGCTTGACATAGAAGTGCAGAAATTTAAAGCAATATTGCTCCATCAATGGCCACACAATTCTTTCTTGAACACGCCAAGGGAGGAAGAAAATTTCTTCCTTTAGAGTTCTTATGTGAAATCAGAGCCCTGTAAGGGTTAGATAATGATGAGTCAGGCACAGAATACTTTCTTTCTTACTGGACTGAAGCCTTGGTAATAGGCTAATAATTAATAGTTACCATCTGCTATCCCTTGTGCCCAACCTTCAAATCATTCTTTTGTATTTGAACACACACATTTCTTTTAATCATTCCATGGCCACTTAAGTACTCTGATAAGCTAGGGTCCCTAAAATGTTTCCAAATCATCACCATCTGACATGGGCCCTGAATTGGAAGAGGAAGTATGTATAATAAGTGACAAAGGGCTGGAATATTGGGCTGGGTTCCGGTAACTTGTGCCTACTTGTTATGTCCAAGAATCAAAGCAGCCGCCTGAGCCAGTCCATTAGCTCTCTTGTTTTTACTTTTTTTTCCCAAGAATTTTAATGGTCTCTTCTGTCATGTAAGGGTAACAATCTCAATCCTTCTTCTATGTACCCTTCATCTTTCCTCCATTGAGAGGAATGCTGGGTCTGAGATTATCTTGGGAACTGATTATACAATGTTTCAATTCTGTTTCCTTAATATATTCAAAGGTCCAGATTTCCCTGGAAAAAAGAAGAACTGTGCAGTGAAACCTGAAGACATAGTAATATCATTTGCTATTCATCACCGTCATTATCACAGTTACTCATCACCCAATATTGATAGATCATATTTGCCTTGTTTATATAAAATCAAAATGAGATTTAGAAATTTTAAAAAAATGGACCCAGAGAGGTTAATGTGACTTACTTAAAGTCTCATATTTGTGCATGCATTTATTAAGCACTTACCATTGCTTGATGCTTGATCTGCTGTCCTAAAAAAGTAGTCAAGCCAAGATTTGAAATTGAAAGCCAGGAAAACTGCTTCTACTACTTCCTAAAAAAATTTTCTCACACCTAGACTCATTGCTTTTGAGCATAAAATGGATTTTCTGTCATGGTCTAGTTCTATTTTGACAATTAATCCCGTGGAACAAACGGTGGTCACACTTCTGTGGATGTGGTAGGTGATGGTCATAGGGGAGAAGAAAGAACACACAACTTACTTTTGGAAATTTTTATCCCTCCGCATTATGATTTTTTTTGCCTGAGATCCACAACTGATGTCTTTGCTGACACTAGAAACCAAATTATCTCATTTCTAAAATAGTCTCACCCAATTTTAGGCTTATTGGGAATTTTGTGGCAATCTGCAAACTAGCCCTGAAAAGGTTAATGCCAAACCTTTTCTTCTTGAAGTTTCTCACCAAAAAGCTGGTATCACAGGCCAATGATCCTAATGAGCTCTGAAGTGCATAAATAGGTAAAGTTGGACAATGGGGGAAATATCAGCAAGATGTTTTCCACAGTGGCCTGTCCTCCCAGATTCTTTGCAAGTCAGTCTAGCAAGAGACAGAGGCAAGCTTGCTTATCTTTATATCAAAGCCATATTAAATACATTTCTTAGTGAAGCCTATAGAAATTCCTTTCTTTGTCTTTTTAAGGTTCTTGAAATCTTAGGCAAATCTTTCCTGCTTCATTTCCTTGATACAAAAAGTGTGATGTACATTTTAAGCCAAAGTATTTTTAAATTTCAGTGCAAGTGGCTACAGCTTGTTGGCAGAATCAGAATAATGCTTTAATGATTTGTTATACAAATGAACCTAGCAAAATTCTCTGTCTCTGTCTTTCTTCCTTTCTTCTTCCATCTCTCTTTCTCTCCCTCTACCCTTCCCACTACGTTCCATTTGCTTTCCTTGTCATATTGGTCATAAAGACCCACTGCCTCTCCCTCCTTAGTCTATGTTGGATCTGTTTTCTTCTATTTTCATACCTAGGCCTTGGTAAATACTTAGTGATTTGCTTTCAGGTCATTTATTTTTCGTCATCTGAATCACTGCCTGATTAATCTTCCTCATTCCATTTTCATATTAGTAAATACCCACTAGCTATTATAAAATCTAAACTCCTTTACTGGATCTTCACAAAGTTTTCCATTACCTCACCCTCTCAGAACTCATTTCTTGGCAAGTATATTATGTAACACTTTAGTGTTTATCATGCACTTTCATATCTGATACCCCATAAGAGCCTCACAAAAATCTTAGTTTTAGATAGATCTGGATTATTTTACATATGAAGCTCAGGGGAGGTCAAGTAATTTGTCAAAGGTCTCACAGGTATTGAAAGAGGGCTTGAACCCTGGCCTATTGCATCCAATCCTAGGTACTGTCTAGTGCAGGGAATGACAAACTATGACCCAAGTGACAAATCTGGCCTGCTGCTTGTTTTTGTAAATGAAGTTTAATTGGAACATAGCCATGACCATTTGCTTTCACAATACAATGGTAGAGTTGAGTGGTTGTGACAGGTACTGTACGGCCGTACAGCCAAAAATATTTATTCCCTGGCCCTTTTCAGAAAAAGTTTGCTAACTCTAGTCTAATGTATCAGAATCTGATCTGATCTTTACAATAAAAAATAAGCAAAAAAACCATCTTTTAAAAATTACCAAAGTCATGCTTATTGTATTACTTATTATAATACTTACTATAATACTAATAAAGGTAATAAGTAATCCTTATTGTAAAAACTTTGCAAAATATCAAAAAGTTGCAATTCTCATCCACTTCCTCCCTGAGCAATTGGATCCTAGTGCCCTTAGTTGGGGTAGAGCAAGCATCTGTGCTGGGGTGGGAAGTGCAAAGACCCAGAACCGGGGCTCTTCTTACCCCACCCTCTGGGAGTCCGAGGGGGACTAGGAGAGATCTGTGTAGGAGAACCGTCCCACGTGGGGAGTCAGAACCCAAGCAAGATGAGGAGGACATTTGTGAAGGGGCAGACTCACATGTGATACAGAGCTCCAGTGGGGTGAGGAGGGCAGCAATGTCAGGAGAATGGGGCTAGTCTGCCCGAGGGAGTCAGATCACGAATAGGCTAGAAGATTGGTTACATACAGGGCTGTTGGTTAAATAAATATATTAAGGATAATGGGAGCTAGGCTTCTCAGTATCAGAGGTGGAAGTTGCAAATATGAAAAGGGAGAAAACTAAAATGAACCCTGTGAACTCATGGATTTCAATAACTATAGATAGATACAGAAATAAATATATATGTAAATATGTATGTGTTTACATATATTCCACAGCTCTGTTTTTAGCAAGCAGTTAAAACAAAATATCATTTTGACACAATTTTAATAAAGTGATCAAAGTGAATTTTCATTTTTGGTTATTAAGTAGATGTTAGATTATTGGCCATTTGTATTTCTTTTATAAATTACCTTTTTATTTATTTTTTGCTCATTTTTTGTGACAGTATCCTTTTTCTTATTGATTTATACATTCTCTTTATATGGAATGATGTTAATATTTTTTATCTTTTCTAGATATTAGGTATTTTCTATTTATATTGGAATTATTTTGTTTTCATTATTATTAGGAAACAAAAACCTTCTCAATTGTGATTTGACTTTTAATATTTTTAATATCTTTATGTTGTCAAATATGCTATGTATTTTATTTAGAGTCAAGTTTAGGAAAGTATTTACCATCTGAATATCACATCTATCTTCACCTGTATGTATTATATTTTAAATGAATTATTTAATATGGAATTATTTAAGTATACAGTGTAGAGTGAGATAAGGATAACTTTTTCTGGAAAAACAGCTTATTGTGAAGCTCCACTGTGAGTCACAATGCTGTTTGGTCTGCTGCTGGTCTCTGAAGTTCTCCTCCAGCCCAGGATAATCTTTGTTTATAGGCCTGGTTTTTTGGACCCAGAGGAGGAACTGTTGTCTAGCTCAGGAACTAGAGTATGACTGTACAATTAGGGGTGCCCAATCTGATGCAGTGAGGCTTTACACATGATGGCACTTGTAGTTTTTCTATGTTTAGTTACTATCTTGATGGGGGAAAAAAAATTATGCTTTTATACTACAGAAGAACAAATAGAACTGCAATCTTTGAAAAGAATACATCTATTCAATAAAAGCTGTAGTATTAAGTGGCAAAGTTGGGAAGTGGATGTGGCTCAAGTGGTTGGGCATACATCTACCATATGGGAGGACCCCGGTCCGATCCCTGGGACCTCCTGATAGAAAAAAAAAAAAGGCGAGTAGGCAAGCTGGACCTGTGCAGACATGCAGTAAGCCACGCAGTAAGATGATGACACAACAAAAGAGAGACACAGGGGGTGCCAAGGCGAGACGTGCCAGAAACCAGGAACTGAGGTGGCGCAAGTGACAGGGTGCCTCTCTCCCACATCAGAGGTCCCTAGGATCAAATCCTGGTGAAGCCTGGAGGAGAAAAATGAGAAGAGAAGGCAAGAAACAAACATAGAAGATCATCCAGCGAATGGACACAGACAGCAAGTGGGGAGGGCAGGGGAGAGGGAACTCATAGAACTGTACACCAAAAAGAAAAACTAAAGTCAGTTATTTAAAAAAAAAAAAAAAGGCAAAGTTATCTTGGTGTGTGTGATGCATTTTGAAAAATCAGTGGTTTGTTTTCCAATAACTTACATGCAAATGAAATTTAAATGAGTCCAAATTTAGGCTGAAACAACTTACAACAATAACAATTAAGATGAACCTTTTTTGAGTCTAGGTAGCAACTTGCTTTCTTTCTTAAATTTAGATTTTATTTTTATGAAAACATGTTCATAGATTAAAGACTCAAACGCTAACAATAACATTAATTGTCTTAGTTTGCCACAGCCCTGCCAATGCAAAGTACCAGAAATGGGGTGACTCTTATGATGGGAAATTTATTTAGGTAAAAGCTTATGGTTTTGAGGCACTGAAATGTCCTAATTAAGATATCAACAGAGTTGCTTTCTCAGGGTCCTGCCACTTGGCAAAGCAAAATGGCCACTGATCTTTGCCGAGGTCCCTGACTCACTCTCCAGAATCTACTATCTCCCGGAGCTCAGCTGGGGGCAACCAAGCATAGGGCTTGTCTCTTTAGCCTTCTGCTGCTGCCTGGGCCCAGCCTCTTGGGGGCTTTGTGCTTAAGCTTTGGCTGCTAGCGATCCTCAAGTCCTCTTGCATATGGCAGGATCAAAAGTGGCAGAGCTCCCTTTTTTCTGTGTATGTCTGTCTCTCTGTGTGTCTCGGTTTATACGGGCCAGAAAGAGGGCAGAGACCCAAGCTGGCTCATGCCTCACTGACTTAGTCCAATCAAAAGGGTCTCACACCCACGGGAATGGATTAGTTCAAAAGCATAATCTTTCTCTATTTTGGGATTCATAAAAAAACTTCCAACTGTCACACTAATAAAAGTTATAATAATATGTGTGGTTGGTATTAGTGGTTTTTGTCAGATATTTCTTATATTGCTATTCTTTTTTCCCCATTTTTCAATGACTTTCTGCTATGGAAGCTAAGGACTTAGTATTTTAGTATCTTTTACCTCTCCTTTCTCCATCATTTCAAAACAGGTATATGCATTCCTCAGACATATTGTGGGTTCAGTTCCAGACCACTGCAATAAAGAGAATATTATGATAAAGTGAGTTCCCCCAATTTTTTAGTTTCCTTGTGCATATAAAAGTTATGTTTACACTATACTGTTTATTAAGTGTACAATAGCATTATATCTAAAAAATGTATATATCAATTAAAAAATACTTTATTGCTAAAAAATGCTAACCATCATCTGAGCCTTCAGCAAGTCATAATCTTTTTGCAGGTGGAGGGTCTTGTCTTGATGTTGATGGCTGCTGACTGATCAGGGAGGTGGCTGCTGAAAGTTGGAGTGACTGTGGCAATTTCTTAAAATAAGACCACAATGAAGTTTGCCACATCAATTGACTCTTCCTTTCATGAACGATTTCTCTGTAGGATGCGATGCTGTTTGATAACATTTTACCACCCACAGTACAACTTCTTTCAAAATTGAGGGCAATCCTCTCAAACCCTGTGGCTGATTTATCAACTAAGTTTATGTAGTATTCTAAATCCTTTTTTGTCATCAGCATCTTCACCAAGAGTAAATTCCATCTCAAAAAAACCACCTTCTTTGCTCATCCATAAAAAGCAACACTTTATCCATTAAAGTTTATCACGAGATTACCGCAATTCAGTCATATCTTCATGCTCCACTTCTAATTATAGTTCTCTTGCTATTTCCATCACATATGCAGTTTCTTCCTCCACTGAAGTCAAAGTCATCCAGGACGGTTGGAATCTACTTCTTCCAAACCCCTGCTAATGCTGATGTTTTGACCTTCTCCCATGAATCATGAATGATCTTAATGGCATCAAGAATGGTGAATCCTTTCCAGAAGATTTTCAGTTTACTTTGCCCAGATTCATCAGTGGAATCACTATCTGTAGCAGCTATAGTCTTATGAAATGTATTTCTTAAATAATGTGAAAGTTGAAATTACTCCTTAATCCATGGGCTGCAGAATAGATGTGTTAGCAGGCATGAAAACAACATTAATCCCCAATTTACAGGAATTTTAATGTCCCTTCTACTTCCTGAAATAAACTTTCTCCTCCTTCTGGGTGCTCTATTGTTTGCCTTATAGCCAGTAATCCTTGCCCCAGGCTGCTTTGACTTAATTGTTTCTTATACTGCTTTGGCTGTGTACAAGAGACTTCTGCCTGCAGGGCAAGTTGTGGGACAGAACCAGAAATGAGTTTCAAGGTTCAGTCTTTCAGGCTGCTACCTGAATGATTGGCATGGCCATACATGTACCCCACTATGTGCAGAAGGGTTACCCTGCTCCCTCCAGAATTGGGCCAGGGACCCACAATGGGAGCATAGGCTGGCTCTGCACCACACCAGGGAGGCATTGGGGAAGGAGAGAGAAAGGGCACCACAAGCTTCTCCTATGTTTTTAAGCTGCATTTTCTTGATTTGGTACTTGCTCAATTACTGCAAACCTTTAACTGTCTTCTGCAGGTCTGAGGAAGATGGCTCTGCCATTTTTGCTAGTTGTTCAGATATTTGTGGGGGAATGGATCCCTGAAGCCCCTTATGCCACTATCTTGGTCAATTAAAAGTCCCAACCATACTTTTAAAGAATGTTTAATTGCCACAAATGGGCTGGTATGACAGATTAGAATTCCAAGGAGTCTCAGCCACAGACAGGTCTGCATCCAGTCACACACTTTTTCATAAGGTCTTCACTGAGTGCCTGGGGTAGTACAGAAAAACTTGAAGATAGAGCAAGAGAGCTGAGAAAGTCCAATACAGCAACCCAAGGGCATGGACAGGACAGGAATGCTAAAGAATCCCATTCAAGGCATTCTGGGATTTCAGCTACCTAAGTCTGAGGATGGGGCAAGAGAGCTGAGAAAAACTTTTCCAAGACATTCTGGGCCTTTATAGAGTGTAAGCAACTCACATGAAGGGCAACAGGGAGGAGAGAGAGCTAAGGTGCATAAAGCCTGAGCAAGACTGGAGAGCAAAGAGAACTTCCAGTCAATCCAATGAGTTGATTCTGTCCTCAGAACATTCAAAGCCAGAAGTGACCTGCATCAAAATAATGCTGCATAAAGACTAAATCTACCTAAACCTCAGGTCAGGTTGACTCAGCTACCTCTCCCCATTCTAGTAGTAGTCAAAGTGGAAAAGTGGTGTGTGCTCTTTTTTGGAGGTAAATATTAACTTTATTCTCTATTGTTCTTTTATGCAAAATATCTGGCATAGAATAAAAAATTAAAAGATACACAAAGAAGCAAACAATTGTGCTCAAGAGAGGAAGCAGTTAGTAAGAGCAGACCCAGAGATCGCCCAAGTATTGGAATTACCATATCTAGACTTTAAAATAACTATGATACAATACTGAAGGATCTAACAGAAAAAGCAAAAATCATGCAAAAAAGATGAGAGATTTAAGGGCAGATATGGAAACTTATAAAATAGAGTCAGACGAGAATAGAGGAGCAATTCTGAGAGCTGTGTGGTACTTGGCACGTACACCCATATTAAACAAGCCCCATGTACTGGGTCCAAGAGAATGGGCTAAAAGTGAAAAAGAAGAAAACATTGTCTCATTCAAAGCTTTATAAAACATTAGGGCAAGGGAAGGTTTGCAGATGCATCTAATAGAATGTAAAGAATTGAACACATATATGCCTTTACTATGCTTCTATGTCCCATTGAGGTATTCAATGGGCCACTGGAGATAGCCAGCACCCAGCAGAGCACTGGTGGGGCTTGAGGGGAAACAACTGGTTCCTAGAAGAAGTAGCAGTGGTTCCTGATAGGAACAGTGATGTTTGGTGTCCATCTATGTACTTTTATTGTTCCTAATAGAAGCAGCAGCACAGCTCTATAAAGATACCAGCATTCATTAGGAACAGTGGTATAGTGAATATCTTAGGGTAGCTTACTCTTTGTTCATAAATATACGATTATCTTCTGGGAACTCCTGGGAACATGTACAGAGGTCTTGCATAGCATGTGGGGAAACAAAACACAAAAAACAAAAAATAGTGATGCCTAGGTTTTTACCATTAATATTATTCCAGCTGTAAAATAGGCTGATGAGCCTGCTTAAACTCAGGTTTTGATAAATAGATACATTTCTTTTCTTTCTGAACTTTCATGATTGGGAAAATTGGGTTACTTTCTTCTTGTATATAAAATTTACAGGCTTTATATGTATATAATGGCATAGCACATTTAAGATATTAAAACATATTCCTCTTGTTCTGGGATGAGTCTTACCGGTTCAAACCACAGGTAATGTTCTAGTTCTAACAGTTCTATTTGTTTCTGGCAGAAATCTCTCCTATTTGTGTAGGGCCATGGCTTTTATGTTTTCTTTTTATAAAAGCTACTGAGAACCTCCTTAGTTACCTGACATTTATCTAGACAATGTCTTGTTCTCAATTAACCTGTTTTTATATTTGGTGAAATTGCTTCAGTATGAAATGTTGACTGTACTTAATAGACCTTACTATTTTAATTAACTACTTATTACCACTGCATTTCAACTTTACTAGGTTGATTACAATCAACAGCTTTAACTTCATCATCCTGTAGCTCAGATTTCAGGGTATTGATTTGAACAAATTATGCAAATCTGTCAAAAATGGATTGACTGGGTCCTTAAGAGTAGTTATATTCCTAGCAGAGCCTTGATGGAAAGTCACTTTTTAAAAAAGTAATCCAGTGGGCACATAGTACCAAGTTAAGTGTAAAATAATATAGATAATGATTCTTTTCTACTTGTGCAGTCCTTTTCAAAACTATATTTACAACAATATTTACATTGGTGAGATAAACATAACATTGGTAATTACTGAATTCTTTTTTTAAAAATATTTATTTATTTATTTACTCACTTTTATCCATTGATGAGTTTAACAAAAATACAAACCCCCAAAACCTGTTGTCTTAATAAAAGCTTTTAGGTTGTTTTAAAGGAAATGGATTAGCAAAACCATTTCATCCTTTTTTCACACTGACCCAATTATAATTGTTGATTTCATTTTTAACATTTCACTTCTCTCTCTTTAAACAATTAAATTTAGAACTGATGGAATGTTGTGCTTCATTAAGAGTTCAAAAGAGACTTGCTCAAAATTAAAAACTTTTGTGTTTCAAACACACCATCAAAAAAGTGAAGAGACAACCCACAGACTGGGAGGAAATATTTACAAATCATATATCCAGTAAAAGACTTGTATCCAGAATATATAAGGAACTCACAATCTATCATAAAAAGACAAATAACCCAATTTTAAAAAATGGTCTTAAAAAAAAAGGATTTGAATAGACATTTTTCCAGAGATATATAAAGGGCCAATAAGCACATGAAAAGATGTTCAACATTATTAGTCATTAGAAGAAATACAAATCAAAACTATAATGAAATATCATTTTTCATTATACCACTAGAATGGCTATAATAAAAAAAGGCAAACCATAAGTTTTTATTGGTGAGGATGTGGTGAAATTAGAATTCTCATACATTGTTTGTGGGAATGTAAAATTATGCAGCCACTTTGTAAAACAGTTGGGTAGTTTCTTAAAAAGTTAAAGAAATATGCCATATGATCCAGCACTTCTACTCCTATGTATCTACCCTTGAGAAATAAAAACATATGTCTACACGAAGACTTGTACATTAATGCTCAAAGCAGCAATAATAATATCCAAGAAGTGGAAACAACCCAAATGTCCATCAGCTGGTGAATGGATAGACAAATGTAGTATATATCCACACAATGAAATATTGTTGAGGATCAAAGTACTATACATGCTACAATATGTATGAACCTCAAAATATTACATTCAGTGAAAGAAGCCAAACACAAAAGAACACATATCATATTAATCCATTTATATGAAATGTACAAAAAGGCAAATATATAGAGATGGAAAGTAGATTAGTTGTTGCCTGGGTATGGAAAGTGTCTGTAAAAGGCCGTTAGATTTCTTTTTAGCATGATGAAAATGTTCTAAAAGTAAATTGTGCTGATGGTTGTATAAGTCTGTAAAATGCTAAAATTCAATAACATATATAAAAATGGGTGAATTTTATGGACATTGCTGGTAAAAAAAAAAATTTTAAAAAATGAGATTTAGTATGACTTCTGACTTGTATACTGAGGGAACCATTACTTACCAGAATGGTATTCTTAATTTTGGTGAGCCTCACATAATTATATAGACCTATATATGACAGACTTGGACAGCAAATTTAGAAAAAATGCAAATTTGGTATTTATTTCATGGAAGTTACTTGAGCATTTAGGTTTGGGGGAACAGACACAGAAGAGGGGAAATAGGGCAGCGGCTCTTATAATTGCATTACTTTTCGGTGAGGACTGATAGGACCCAGGGAGATGCCCAAGATGGTCAGCTAATTGCAACCTTGAAACTCCAGTTTCTTCAGGGATTCTCTAATGAGCAGCGAGTAAGATGTGCTGAATCTAACTCCTAAAAACAATGTTCCCTTATTGTTGACAACAAGAGTAGGTCTTCTTAAACTAGAGGAGATATCCAGTAATTTTTAAACCCGAGAAAATAGGAGTACAATTTCAAGAGCTTTAATATTTTCTTTGTATAAACCATAAATTTGATGAAAAACTTATGAAATACCTCCCCACACACAAACAAAAGCAAACAATGAAGCCCTTGTTTCTGTAGCATTCCCTAGAGAACAAAGACTACGCTAGTGCTAAAACTAAATATGCTCTCTGATGCCTCAGTCTCAGCTTTGCACCCCTACACCTGTTGTGTTTTTTTTTGATGGGGTAAATAAAGAAATGGAAAATGTGCTCTAACAAGCTTCAAGTCTCTGTCCAAACTTATTTATGAGTGTGGGAGTCCAAATTCCAACCTGATTGTTATTTCAAGTGAAAAAGTTCTCCCTGAAAATATAAAATACACACTTTAAGATGCCAAATGTCTTAGTTACCTGCTCCCATCCCCCACCCCTTTTTTAAAAGGATATATTCTGCATGATGGAGGGTAAAAGGTGGCAGCTGTGCCAAAGTAGTGGACCCTAAATCGCTGAGCAAAAATGGGAGGGGGGAGGCTCTGATTGCTCACAGTACAGGAGTGAATATGCGCTCTCAACCACAAATCAAGCGAGCTGAAGAAAAAAAAAAAAGGCCCAATCAAGGCAGTAATGGCCTCCACTTCACAATCAGACAAGTGCTTCTTACTTGAAAAATCCTACCATTTATAGCTGATTGCTAACCCTGGCCTCATTTCTAATCTAAAGGGCGAGTAATAATTTGGAAAAGGAATTATAACAACTTCCCAACAATTTAGCAAATTGTTATTATTTCAGGGGGAGGGAAAAAGAGTGGAAAGGAGTTGCTTTTGTAACGTGTTTCTCTTGTGGGCTACCATTTTCATGACATCAAATCCCATTGCTGCCATGCTGGAATAGCAACCAATATATACTGGAAATATGTTTAAAAAAAAAAATCAAAACTGGAAGGTGATATTGTGTGCCATATCACATGTTTCAATATAGTCAAAGTTACAGGGCCCTAAACAATGAGGAAGGGAGAAAGAACTGTGAGTTCTTTCGTACACATTTACCTATAATATCCCCAACTAAATTTGGGTGAATATCCTTGAGTATCACTAATTCAGAAAGGATTTTCACCTTTCAGAGAATTTGACTCCCTAAAAAAAAAATACTACTACTACCATAAAATGCTCCACTGGGTTTTTCTTTCGGTGTTAATGGATCTGGCTCAGATAAGATTTCTATTACCAGAAATATAGTCCTCTACAGTCATCTTCTATACTCTTATTTTTAACCTCAACATTAGAATACACACACACACACACACACACATCCTAAGTGCTAATCATTTTATTAACATGTTGCATACATAAAAGTGAGGTACCTTTTATTTAGGCAATATTTTGGAGGTTACTGTAATTGTTCTCCACTGAGCAAGGGACACACACCTATGGGCATATATAATATTCTCTCCATCTAGCATCTGAAAATATATATCTACTGTAATATTGCATGAAGAAGGCTAATACCATGCTGTTTTATTTTGTTGTTTTTTGAGAAAGAAAATTAGCTGGTGAGAGTAGAGGATTGACAGATATATTGAATCACAGACCCAGGAAAGATAATAGAGATAATCCTATTCAGCTTCTCAATTATTATACAGATGAGGAAACAGAGCTCAGAGAGGATAGTAACTTCCTAAATGTCACACAGCTTGTAAATTACAGAGATTAAATTAAAACGTGGGTATCCTTTCTCCCACCACCACGTCTTTTGCATTATATCCTACTCTTCAACATCATTCTTCCACATGGCTTTACATTATGCGTATCTTAGGAATGTGGCATGTTAACCTTATATAGTACAGACATCAATGATTTTTGGTAAAAGAATATGCTTAACATCACCATGAATCTTCTGGCTTATAGCATGGATAATAATATTCTTTCTGTGTGTTTTGCCACTTTCCATTATCCATATAGTAAACTCTGTAATTGAGAAATTTCATTTTTGTCCTTAGGTCAGAGAATGTTAAAATGTCACCTATTGAAAATATACTTCATTCTCTTTTATTTTCCAAATTAAGGCCAGTTACTTAAAACGGAAAAGACCATTAGCAGCTGAATCAAAACACCGTGTTGTTCTTTCTTTTCTCTTGTCAGGTACGCCACCAACAGAAGAATTCTGTGGACAGAAAGAGTCCTATGCAGCCTTAACTACACAGAGAGCAATTAACATGTCTGGAAAGCCAAGCTATCATTTTGATTATGTTCAAAAAAGTGGAACTCTATCATTTGACTCAATGTAAGCTTAATAGACATTTTTATCATTCATTCATTTTTAGTTGACAAAGTAACTTTCTTCTGGTATTTTCCATATGTCTAGAAATACTAGGTATAGGAAAATATATCTAGTTTTTGAATTAAAGGAAATACTTTGCTTTTAAATTGAAAATGTTAAACATTGTACACTATGCTTTCTGAAGCACAACAGATTTTAAACAGAGCTAAAAAATTGGATTTAGAAAAACAAATATAGCTATCTTTATTTATGTGTGTAAGTAGAGGAAGAAGGCTAAATTTTTCAGATACCCAGAAATGATTTATAGCTTGCAATTACCCACTCCATTCAATATAAACAGGATCACAATTCATATTACATAATCTATAATGCATTGGAACATACACAATGCTGTTGTGAAAAAAATACATTTTCTTTATATCATTTCTCATGTCATGTCTAATGCCACTGCCTTAAAGTAACTTTTTAAAAAGAAATAAGGAAATCATACTATTAAGTATAATTATAATATTAAGTCTCAGAGAGGGAAACTACAGGACTTTTAAGAAGGAACTTGAAATTTTAAAAACTTTCAGGATTAGGAGATCTGTGATGCAATGGAAAATATTTACTTTGTTATGAGACATAGAAAGCTGGGTTTTAATGGATGCAGTTGCTATACTTCATAGGAGCTTTAAAATTATAGAAAAGTAAGTAAGCCTTTCACTATCACTCATAGAATGATCAGAATGTGAAGGTTTGAGGTAAAGGTCCAAGCAAACCAAAAAGCTGATGAAATGAAAAGTAGCAACCATAGGCAAAAATGTGAGATGAAGCATCATGTCCTCAAAATTGGTGCCTGGACATTATAAGAGAATTAACAAATGTATAATTCAATGAACTTTAGATAAGAAACCTAAAGCATACTTTTTTTCTCTTTTACGTTTTTTCTTCTTCTTTTTTTAAGTTGAACAAAGTAACAGAATCTATTCACAGTTCAACTAGGGAAAACCTTAGGGGTCAGAGCCTAGGAAAATGTTTTTCCAGGATAGAACTTTTCTAGGAAATGTCATATTCTTAACCTTCTCTTTTATTAAACCTAAATATCTTACAATACTACCACAAACTAAAATGACCCCTAGTGTTAGGAAATAGATTCCTTATGGTGAAACACAGGCACCAAATATTGTTTATAAATACAATAATGTTAGCACACACATTTTGCCACTGCCTGTAATACAATTAGTTTTAGCCAACACAAAAAGACATATTCAAAATGAACTAAAAAACAAACAAACAACAACAACAACAACAAAAGTGAACTAAAAGGAAATCTCTTTTCTCTTGTCTACTAAAGAATATCTAATCTTTAGATCCACCCAAGCAATTGTAGATTTTTGTCATCCAGAAAGGATTTTTCTCTTTCATTACACAATACATGTTTATAGTTATGAGCTTTAGCAGATGTGGCTACAAGGAGAAAAAAAGCAGGGATTTTTTAAAAACAAAAATCCTGGTAGCGTCATCAAGGACAATGTGTGGAAGAATTTCAAGGCAAGCTTCTTGAAGAGTAAAGTTACCTATAAATGGGGAATCCTAGCTTTATGCACTAAATGGAAAAGTATTCAAGTTGTTTTAGCTGTGTAAATCATTATGCACATTATAAGGATAATAATCTAAAAGTACTTGTGTCATTAAACCTACACAAATGAATTCTGTGGTAGACATATAATTGTTAATATTTATACCATGAAAAGCAAATTTTGAGGGGAAATATTAAAGTAGAATACAATTCCCACAAGGTATCAAAGTGCAGCATGTATATTTTGAAGGGATCTGTTTACTAAGAAAAACGTTATTAAGTGTTGCATTAAGATTCAATAATGAATAACTAACTCTGCTATGATTTTTTTTGTATTTGTGACCAACAAATAAAAGTTTCAGGAAATACCAGTGTGATTTAGAGAAACAAAGAGAAATTAGAACTAAAACTTAAAAAAAAAAACATTCACTGATTATAATTAATGCAAACGAAACATCAAAATACAAAATACAGGCATATGTTTAACTTTCTAGAAACTATAGATCATAAATGAGATACATATGTTAAAAAGAAAAGATCTTATTTGTACTGCATTATTTATAAATGAAAAAATAGAAAAAATAAAAGTAAGCGCTAATAAATACAGATGTGTGGTACAGGTTAAAAATAAAAATTACTTACCCAATATCCAAGCACAATGTAATTAACTTCATAAAAAATTGCTACTATATACATATGCATATTAAAAATATACTAAACCATTTTCAAATATTTGTTATGAATTCTCTGCACTTAATTTGAAAGTGTTCCTGGAAGAAAAACACCAAGCTTCTTCCTATGTGCTTAGAGATAGCAGAGTAATTATTTAAGAAGAATATGCCATGATGATAAGCTTCATTACTCAATAACACTAGTAAACATTAAAATATTTAAAGAATATTGTACAGCATTATAGTTTATTCTATTTAAATCTCACAATTACGGCAGCCTTTTCTACTTGTATTTCTCTCTGGGATGAATTGCTAGAATTTGATAATCTTCTGCTAATGCAAGCTGATATTACAGTCATATGACCTAATTAAACATCAGGATTCATATTTAAAATATATAATTACCAGAGTGTCATTTTTAAAAATGTAATTACTAGGTTCTACTTTAATAACAAAAATTGATGTTCATGTCAACAGACTATGGAGAGTTTTCTGGAAAATGTTTTTCTTCTCTGCATGTAAAGAAACAATGAAAAAAACCCTCAGTGTTGAAACTCATTGTTCTTATTATTTTCACAGAATAAATTCCCTTGTCGTTTATCATTGTAGAAATTTCTGCTTCCAGAAGTATATTATGTGTCATTTCTTATTGTCACTTGGAATCCATTCATCTTTCTGTATGGAAACATTTCCATTTTTGGTATTTGAGAAATCCATGCACAACCCTGACTAGTGTAATAGGTAAGTGAAGCAACAAACTTCCATTATTTTAAAACAAAAGAGACTCCAAGATTGAGGGCTTTGGGGAGGAATTTTTCATTTCTGAATTGCATAAAATCATTCATAATTACCTCTTAGTGATTTCAAAATCACAAATCCTCTCTGATTAGCCCTCTTAAAAAAAGAGATGAATACGCTTCAGAATTGTTTGGCCCTGTTGGAAGCCCTGTCTTAGAGAACGACAGATTATGTAATTAAATTGAATCATGTATTTCCATAGAAAGAAAGTATGATACTGGAACTGATGCAAGCTATATGTTCATTTCTGTATTTACACTGTTCAACATCAATAGGGCAGCAGTTCACTGGTTGACCAACCAAGAGGTAAGGGATATATGTAGCTTGTCAATTTTAAACATATGGAAAGGTAGAAAAAAGAAGTGACTATAGAAATGAGTGATGAAATGCAACCCTTTTAAAGAACTATTCTTCACCATTGAGTGAAAGAATGCCCCACAAATAGCATTCCCCCATTTAAGGGACTGATTTTCTTAGGACACAGTGTAGAGAAATCTGGAGAAACGGTTAAGTTTAGAATCCAAAAGGGAGATCCAGGAAAGAAAGCAAAAACGTAAGTTCACAGAGAACCACATGCCAAATACCTCCAGAAGTGTGTAAGTGAAAATACAAATGTAATATTTAACAAAAATCACCTTTTTCCCGCCCAAATGAAAAGTGTAAACTACAGATTACAATGGTAAACCAGATATTACTGTAACTACATCTAGCACACAATAGCTTTGGTACACAAACAAATTACTGAAGATTTCTCAGCATTTGATTATCTTTAGCTTTGTATTAAAGACACTCTTCCTGCCATGACTTCAAGAAATAACAAATTTTGATCTTGGAATGGTTGTTTGAAATTCACTGAAATAGATTATTTATTGTGATTGAAGGTAGAAATGTAATTTTTGTGACTATTTGTTGTCTAACGATTGAACATTTTGTTTGACATAATGAATGACCCAAAGTGCATGAAGAATAATATTAAAAATACTAAATGAAAAATTTACATGGAAATCCATAATCCTGACCAATTTTACTGTAATTACTCACTCTTTTAATAGGATACCTGTAGATTTAACGTAAGTATACTGAGGCAACCATTTCCTTAGAGTCCTATATACAAAAAAATATATGGGTTCATCTTTGGAATTTGTACAAAATGATGTTTATTCTGAATTCCTTAAAATATACTTTTTTGTGTGAGGAATCTATTTTAAAATATGAAGATAATCTTTAAAATCTGATCCTACACAGATTTTAGACTCAAGCAGACTAAAAATTTAAAATAAAGTTTGTTCCCAATTTATCTTTCATTTTACTCTTTAGACATAATTTTAATGGCAAATTGCAACAACAAAGATGAAAACTACTGGCTATATAGCTTTTGTTATTAAAATATCAAATGATTAAAGTATCATTTGACATTAGATAATTGTGTTTTTTAGAGGAATAAGTGGAAGAGTTCTTTTTTCTAATATTACTTTTACTTGCAAATAAAAACACCAAAATATTCTGGAATTTGTTTTTAAAGAAAAGAAACCAAAGCGCACACCAGTCACCTCAGATTCAAATGCTGCTCAAACTGCTCTGCCACCTCAACTGTGTGTAGTAATCTGCCACCTGGTGGCTGGTTGTGAAAAAGCTAGATAATGTGTTTGGGCATTCTGTTTCTCCTCTTCCTTCTTTACCCTCACCTTTATAGACCTGATGAACTTAGCATCAGTTTGACAATATGCCTGTTGCTACGGGAAACACTGGCTAGTTTATGTGACTTACTCATCTGCTTTTGCCTCGTTTCAAAACATCAGTACAAATTAGCCATACGATTAACAGTAAGTTTGAATAAGTTCTTGGCAATTATTAAGCCAGCATTTCTTGATCTCTGCATAGTGATTTTCTCAAAAGAGTTAAGAATATCTTGTTTAACTCTGACCATGTCCTGGAAAATAGGTAGGGTTAGGTATAAAGGCATGAAAAGCTGAAGCATAAAGAAATTCACCAAATGCATATAATGAGACAGCATTTCAGTATGTAAATATGAACATTCCTGCTGCTATATCACAGAGATAGGAACTTAGAAGACAGTTTTAGATGTCATATCTGTCAACACATCTTGTGGATGATGTAAACTGCAAGGTCTAACACTTGAATAATGATCACTTACTAAATGATTATTACACACTGATGAATCATTCCATAATTATTTTTCAAAAAAACCCATGCTGTCGTGAACACACTTAGTGCTCAGAATGTAGTTTCTAAATGCCAATCTCCGCTAAAAGGAACCAGGGTTCTTTGGCTGACTCCAGGGCTAGGGGCAGGAAATGTACATGACAAGCTTATATTATCTTCTTGTGCCAGATGGTAAGTAAATGCTCAAACACTGATGGGAACATGCCAAATGAACACAACTTTAAGGGGCTTCCACTGGCCAAATCTGGGGCAATATAAAACCTTAAAATAAATAATAATAGCAATGGGTTATAACCCATTGAATAAAATACAAATCCATGAATCCACATGTCCACATTGATCACACACACACACACATACACACACACACACACACACACATAAGTGGGGTAAAGGTAGAGTTTCACTCAAGGTAGAATGTCTGCTAATGAATGTAGAAGGAACAACGAAGTTAGCAGATTACCATTTTGCAACTATCACAGCAATAACTGATTCATACCAAAAACTATCAATAAATGCTAAAACTAGTGGGTAAATGTTTGATGAGGAACAGGATATTTACATAGTCTTAAAGTATATCATCCCACAGATTTCTTATAAATTATGAAAGAGAAAAAACCACTGCTTTTAAGAGTGGACAAACCTGGCAGACACCACTTTAACCAAGTGTAAAGTTAACATCACCAATAATGGGACAAACTGAAGTCATATCTCCTGAGGTGACACATTGACAAGGACACATCACTTATGTAGTATTCTTGCCAAAAATATATAACCTGAATCTAAGTATGAATAAATATGAGAAAAATACAAATTGATTTTACATATAACAGTTCTTACATTCTTCAAAAATGTCAATGTTATGAAAGATGAATGTTTACTAGCTGATTATTAATGATTAAATGAGAATAAAGAGACATGAAAACTAAATGCAATGTATGTTCCTGAATTGGATCCTGAACTATAAAAACAAATAGCTAAAAAGGACATCATTGGGACAATGATAACATTTGAATAAAGTTTGTAGATTACATAATTATGTTGTATAAATGTTAAATTCCATGATTTCTATAATTGTGCTGAAGTTATAAGAGACAGTTCTTGTTCTAAGGAAATATACATTGAGGAATTTAGGAGTAAAGATGCATAATATATGAAACTTACTCTCAAATCATTCAGGAAAAATAATATATATGCGTGTGTGTGTGTGTGTATGTGTGTGTCTGGAGAAGAAGGGAGAAAGAAAAGGCAAAAGTGTTAAAATGTTAACAATTAGTCAATCTGGGTAAAAGGTAGCAAGGAGTTCTTTGTACTATGGCAACTTTCCTAAAGGTTTGAAATTATTTTTTAAAAAGACTTGCTGTGAAAAACAGACATTCTCTATCACCTTTAGTCACAATGTATATTTCAGAATCCTGGGATGTGGAATTTTGGATATTCTGTTAGATATATAACATGATATCATGTACACAGTCAATGCCCTCTAAGCTTATTTTTTTTCATTCCAGGCCCTTCATTTTGTCAATTATATCATCTAAATTCTTCCAAGAAATGAATAGTAATAAAATTTGGTTAGGAATTTTATTTGTCTGTGAAACAATAGAATTAGAAAATGCTCTTGAACTCTTACACATGTAATGCATTCATAAATTGAGATTAATTTAGAAAGTACTTGTTGGAAAGCAACAATGTACAAGGCATTGATATAAAAAAAAAATGACTGAAAAGCAGCTTTTCCCCTTGAGTGGTCCAAGTTTAATGATGTGGTGCTGGTGGATGTATACATAGTCAGTCAATAAAATTCAAGCTACTTCTTGACATGTATGGTTATAGGAGGTGTAAACCAAGTGTGTATGTATAGTAATGGGAAAGTGCTGAGGGAATACAGAGATGGAAGAAGTTAATTCTGAAATGGGCTATTAGAAAAGCTTCTCAGAAGAGGCAACATTTGATCTGGGTCTTGATTGATAAGTAGAATTTAAACAGTAGAGAAGATCCTGGGCAAGTTCATAACAATGTTCACAATATGAACGAATTCTTGAATAATGTTACTAGAAGGAAATCACAAGAGGGTAGGGACTTTGTCTTGTGTCTATATAACTGATACCTAGTAGGCATTCAATAAATATTTGCTAAGTAAAGTAATGCTAAAAATATTATGCAACTGTTTTATGCATAAGTAAGTGGCAAGTAAACTATTCGGTCATTGAGAAAGATTTTACTTTCCCTTGTGCCTGGCTTATATTTTTGGGGAGGTGGAGGCCCTTTTTTCTAATTATCCTTGGAATAATTAAAGAAAGTAGGTCATTTCTGTGAGATATATATATCTGTATGGAAATTTGTGTTAATAGAATTTACAGAAATAGCTGGAAAAGGTTATATAGAAAGGGAAGGAAGTTCCCAGAACCTTTAAATAACCTGCCACTGTTTTGGAAATGAAGTAAACAGAGCTTTCAGAAATAATAAAATATAGTTTTTGAAATGTTAAACTCAGGGGGCTGGCTAGACAGTAGATTAGACACAGCTGAAGAGAGTGAGTTAACTGAAGGAGAACCTAATTAAATAACATAGAATGACACACAAAATTTAAAGAGATGGCGGGGTGGGGGATGGTAATGAAGAAGTTAAGAGATATGGAGAACGTATAGAGTAGGTCCAATGTATAAGTAATAGAAGGAGAGAATAGAGATGGGGAGAGGCAATATTTAAAGAGATATGTTTTTTTGAATTAATGAAAATCAGTTAGGCTGACAATTGTCCTAAATTCGTGGAGGACATGAATTCTTAAGATTCAGAAATCACAATGAGTCTCAATAAATATATAACAAGAAGAAACCCACACCTAGATCATCAAAGGGAAACTGCAGAACATTGAAAACAAAGAGAAAATCCTAAAACAACAAGAGAGGAAAGACAGTTTCTGGAGACTGAGCTCTCTGAAGGTAGGACCATGCTTTATTCATTTTTATATTCTCAGTGCATATAGTAGGTTTTAAATAAATGTTGCATGAGAGAGGCATCTCCAGGGCAGAGGCCACCCTATAATTCACTGCCATGTGATGACAGAGCTGCAAAATATCTAAGATGAAAAGTTATGGATGAGACATAGGAATGATGATGATAATGGTGATGATATCTTACATATTTCCAACCCTTTAGCGAGTCATTCATATCTCATTTTATTCTTTGAAGAACCTATGAAATTGAGATGCAGGGAAGCTAAGATAGGGAACTTATCCCTGCAGCAGACTCTTGAGACAGCCCCTGCTGCTCTTGATTGTAAAGGGCACTTGATCTGGTGGCTAGTACAGCTTTAAGAACCTGGTAGTCAAGGGTGAGGAATCTAACTCAGGGCCCCAGTTACCAGCATTCAGCCCCCGCAGGAAATCTATAAAAAGGGCAGCTTCAGAAAAATCGTGAAAGATTTGGCACAATCTTTTGCCCTTTTATCTAGGCCCTTCCCTTCCCAGGGTGGCTTCCATTACCCCCATCAGAATGGGACTCTCTGGGAGCTTCATCTCCTCCTCCTCATCTATTTCACTGTTAATAAATTGTGTCCTCATTTGGCAGCCTTCCTTTTTCGGGGACTATGTTAATCCTTGAATTGCACATGTTTCTGTGCATGTGTGGTTTTCTAAAGCCATGGTTTATAGCTTCATCAGTTTCTCAAATTGGCAGTTCATGACCTCAAAAAGACCAAAACCAGCTTAACCCAAAAGGCTGATACCTTTCTTTTCATTTATTTTCAATTGTGGTTACATTTTGAATTGCCTGAGTAATATACGAACACATTCTTACTGCAAAAATTCTGGAGAACTTCCCCTCAAATGAAATCAGAATCTTAACATATTTATACTTCCTTCTACTACTCTCCTCCTCACCATCATGTTCCTTGTCTGATTTTTTTTTTTTTTTTTACATTGGCAACAACAATTATTCAGATTTAAGAATTTGTTTTTCTGATTTTTTTGATAGCACTATTTCTACTGTCTGCACAACTCAGGTCATCCTAGGCTCTGCTATTCTTCTCTCCATCCCCAAGTGATTTAGGGACCTTTCCTATGCAGCTCATCCATTTGGTTTTGAAGGCAGTTGTGGATAAGTGTAGGAGCTGCTTTTATCCTATGGACATATGATTGAGATGCGTGACTGTTTGAATTTGGTGAATCCCCCCCGCCCCCGAAAAGATTATGGTCTCCAACTAATCTATTCCTGTGGGTGTGGCACCCTTTGATTATGTTAAATTCACTTTAAATCACTTGATTAGATTGATTTTGATTGGACTATGTCACAGGAAAACACAGAAGCCCTGAGAGGCTGAGAGAGGTCCCAGAAAGAAGGTGATTGGAAAATTGGTGACAGGGAGGTCTGGGGAACTGGTATGTGGATAAACGTTGCTAAATGGGCAAAAAACGTGAAGTTATTTGTGTCCCATGTAAATGCTCACCACAGGGTGACCTCAACAGAGGAGGATTTTAATAATCAAGTGGATAGAATGATCCATTGTGTGAGTACCAGTTGGCTTCTTTCCCCAGGCACTCCTGACATTGACCAATGGGTCCATGAACAAAGTACCACCACTCACTATTACCCCTAGTGATCTACTAGAAAAATTTTTACTTTATCTTCAGCTGGTCTGGAGGTTTTATTTCCAAAAGAAGGAGTGCTTCCCCAGGAGTCACAACAGTAATTCCATTGAACTGGAAATTAACTGCCTCCCAGCCACTTTTGGGTCCTTATGCTTCTGAATCAACAGGCAAAGAAGTGAGTTACATTACTGCGTGATTGATCCTGATTACCAAGGGGAAATTAGACATCTGTGACACAAGGGAGGAAAGGAAGCGTATGCCTGGAGATCCCTTAGGGCAATTCTAGGTATTACCATCCCCTGTGAGTATGGTAATGAGTGGGAAATGAAAACAACCTAATCTAGGCAGGACTACTAATGACCCATACCTTTCAGGAATAAAGGTTTGGGTTGCCCTATGTGGCAGCTTGAGATTATTTTATGAATCTGGAAAGGGGAAAGATAGTATTTTTAAACTAATCTCTTCCTGTGGATGTAATGCCCTTTGATTGCACTAAATTCGGTTGGGGGTCCATTGATTAGATTACTTGATAAGATTGCTTTAAGTCTTTAAATTGGACTACCTCAGTGAGGCATGACTCAGGTTGAGTCTTCGCCCCCTTGCTGGGTCTGATATAAACCCAGGGACACACAGAGAGAGACACACAGGAGAAGGAAGCCATGATATTTGATCCTGCCATGTAAGAGAGGTTTCGCCCACATCTGAGCTGCAAAGAGAGAAGTTACTGAGAGGCTCAAAGAGCTGAGGCCCAGAGAGAGGGGAGGCCCTGTGCCAGGTTTGCCTACAGCTGCAGAAAAGCAGAGACCTTGGCAGAGATTGGTGGCCATCTTGCTTTGTCACATGCCTGGACCAGAGGATCTGACTTTGGTGAGAAAGCACTTCTTATGGTGCCTTGATTTGGACTTTTCATGAACTTGGAACTGTAAGTCTTTACCCCCAAGTAATTCCCCTTTATAAAAGCCAGCTCATTTCTGGTACTTTGCTTTGGTAGTCCTTTGGCAACTAAAACACCCTACAAGGCAAAGAACCATTATCAGCTGAGGTGTTTGCTGAGCATAGAAAGAATGTGGAATGGTAGTGGAAGAAGGTAGTTATAAATATGAGCTATGATGACATGATCAATTGCAGAAATGAGGACTATAATTGTTATGAGTATTTTACTTATTTTGTTATGAATTATGTTTGGGTTTGTTTATATATATATATATATATATGTATATTTACATATATATATATGTGGCAAAATCTTTGTTTTCTTTCCTCTCTTATTCCCTTATCGTATAATATAACATATTAACTTTATACCATAATTTTGAAGTTACAGGATATCAAGTATAATTATATTATCACCAAAGGACTTGAATCCCCTTCTGGGGAAATGGTTAGTGTGTTTTTGGTTGTATGAAGAACATCTGTACCATGTTAGTTGGAAGTATCAGTATGTTATTGTCTTTATTTGGAGTTTAGGTATGTTTTAAGAAGATGTGCATTGGTGCCAATTTGACAAGGGGTGGACTGTGATGGTTAATTTCATTTGTGAACTTTTCTAAGTTATGGTGTACAATTTTTTTGGTCAAGCACTGGCCTGCTTGTTATGGTGAGGTTATTTTGTAAATGGGATTTGCATCTATAATCAGTTGATTGCATCCACAATCAACAAAGGAAATTGCCCTCAGTAATGTGGGAAGTCTCCTCATTCAATCAGTTGATGGTCTTAAATGCTAGAATTGAGGATTTCAGAGGTCAGAAGAATAATTTCTGCTTCAACTTCAGCATTGGCTTTTGCCAGAATTTTTAGCCAGCCAGCTTCCCCTGGGGAATTTAGACTAAGGATTTCAGCATTGCCTTTACCTGAATGTCTAGCTTGTGGCCTGCCCTATGGAGTTACTGGCCAGCCTCTATGGTGACACGAGCCAATTCCTTATAGTAAACTCTTAATATATATATATTATTATATTTATATATTATCTGAATATATAATATATTCTCTTGGTATATATATATATACTGTTGATTATATTTTTCTGGAGAACCATGACTAATACATTTGACAAGACTAGAATGTATTAAATTCCAGGACATTTAACTACTATTGGATTTAAGAACATAAGCATTAAGGACATTAGAATCCTATTTCATTAAGATAAGCCTGCATGTTAAAAACAGTACAGAAGAACAGGGAAAGAGGGACTTGAGGGTCAAAGCCCATGTTTAAAGACAAAAATCCTAATAAAAATATTTATTATTAATAATCTTATATAGGGGTTTTAGATTTACATTTCTCCCCTAAATCAAATTAAAACTATTCAAGGACTCATCCATAGGAGGGCTGACAACAGTTATTTTCTCAGGGTTCCTTGACACTTGACACAGGAACTTACACACTATTTTTAAAATGGTGAAAGCCCTGGTTTTCAAAACATTGCATCTATTACTGCCTTTGCTCACATTTGAAGTCAGGTGGATCTGAAAGAGGCTCAATTTTACTCCATCTTTTTCCACTGAGACCCTTGCCTTAGCTTCTAAAATATCACTGATGGGTAGTGAGTCCTCACAAGCAACTATCCATGGTCCTGTCATCTCAGGGGTACCTTGCATGAGTGGGTGCCAAATCTTGGTACATCACCGAAGCTGCAGCACTCTTACCCTCCTAATGGCAAGCAAGAGGGAGGAGATAGGAGGCATCTTTGGTGAGGGGAAGGCACCCATTCCCTTCTTCAACTCTTGAAACACCAAGCCTCCAATCCAGAGCTGGCTTCATGGGCATGTGACCTGTGAAGTCACAGAGGGTCCCACACTTGGAAGTACTTTGTACTTGATTTAATGTTCTGCTGTTGCTGTCTTGTAATTCTTTAACATTTTTTTAACAAGGGCCCCACATTTTCATTTTGCAAATTATATAGCCATTCTTTCTCCAATCTCTTATTTATTATGTAATATACTAACATAATAATATAATTTAATTTTCCCCATAGGCCTAATCTATGGTTGCCAATGCTCTGCCAAAGGACCAAGCATTGAATGTAAATGATTGAAGCAATGAACCCGTTCAAAGGAGCAGCCACTACTTGGTTTGGGTTAAGTGCTGTCGTGTGGGAATGTGGGCCCAGTGTGGCCAGATCTTACAATTTTTAAATAAACACTAGAGATGCAGTTTTGTTTTTTGTTTTTTAAATTTGAAACTGTCATATTTTAAAATATTGGCACTATTAGGAAAAATATCCTCTGTGTGGGCCAAACAAAACACGTCTACTTGGACATATCTTGGCTACTAATGTATGATCTCTGGCCAAGCACTTCAAAAACAAAAGCATGTTTCTTAGTTTCCCTGTTTCTGAATAAACCTGGCAACATTTTTTTTTCTTCTTTTGAAACACAAAAGCAGTTCACTTCTAGGCAATACGGAGACAAACTTTAGGAATAAAAGTCTGCTTCTATCCTGAAAAATTCATTTTGGTAGGGATTATATCCAGCACCTGGTCTCTCCTTTCTACTGACCTAAGACTTCCAGGGTAGTTCTGTAACCTTAGCTAGAGGGATTAGGAGGCAGTCCCTCTTCCAGATTCTCATCCATGTCCTGAGTTATGGAATCTTTTGTATACATAGGTCTCTCAGGGATCAACTTAAATGAGTGAAGAAGTCAATGGATTATGAGCCTTCTAGAAAGCTTTTAAATTGTAGCCTGCACAGTCATTCCACCACAGGATGCCCTCTGCCCTGTTTTTCTTACAATCAGCTCTTAGGTATTAAGTGCTTATTTTTATTTGTTTCTCTTCTCTTTCCAGCTACCTACCTAGCAAGTATTTCCAAATTCTATTCATTAATTAGAAGTGTTCCAGACATTTCAACACTGTAAGTTTTCTTTCCTGCTCAAATTCCCTTCCTGGCAAAATTGCTGTATATGTTAGTATATTAGAATGTGCACTGTACAGCTTCAAGGGGTGCCATTCATATTGACATCTATTGGAATGGCCCCTCCTGGAGTTGTAGAAAGTTCAACTTCCACAGCTCTACTAGTTGCTATGCCTCATGGCACCTTCCATAGACCTTAAGATAAGGACAGTAATTTAACTAATTAATATATTGGAAGCTTGTGCTTATTCTATGAAATGTGTATATACCACAATCTATGGCACAGGTACATTGCAACCTCTGATCACATTACTTTAAAAAAAAAAACAACTTCAATTCCTCTCCAATGTCTTCTGGATTAAGTCTGTTATCAGTGGATTCTATAAGTCTGTAGATCAATGCTGGGTTGATTTTTATCAGAATCATTTGTATGAGTAAAGTTTTAGTAATAGATGGTGCTGCTAGTTGCACAAAATTGTGAATGTAATTAATACCACTGAATTAATATAAAATATTAATTAGTTAATATTAATAACACTGAATTAATCACTTCAAAGTGATTAAAATGGGAAATTTTAAGTAGTATGTATGTTAACACAACAAAAAGTTAAAAAAAAAATACAGATTGCTGGACCCCAGCTTGGAGATTCTGATTTGGGAGATCTGGGGTAGGGCCTAGGAGTCATGCTTTAGAAAGCGCTCCCCTCAGTCTCACTCCCCCTTATCCCCCCCGGTCTGTTGAAGTCTGGGTGATTCTCAGCCACAGCCATGTTTAGGAAACCCTGGACTACCCCCACATTGGAATAGAATGCCCTTCACAATTGGGCTTCAACTAAATTTTCTTGACTCATTTCATACCATATACTGTGTTTCAGCTTTTCTGGAATATTCTTTATCAGTGAATATACCATCCTTTTTGCTGCCTCATTTCCATTTTACTTTCCCTCTGTCTGCATGAGCTTCTTCTTGGTAAACTTGAATCTTATCCTAAACAAAATGATCACTCTTTGAATTTGACTGCAAGAGCTTCTTCTAGGTAAACTTGAATCTTATCCTAAACAAATTGATCTCTCCTTGAATTTGACTTCTAGTGCTCCCAGACCTAGAATCAAACCTCTAGTTTCCTAAAACTACTACCTATCAATACTATGATATACATCATAATGATATAAATCACTACCAATGAAATAACTTCTAGATCACTGTAAATATCAACTCTTGAAAATAAATCTATAACAGCACTTTACTATTTTTTTTTTTTTTTTAATTAGAGAAGATATGGTTTTACAGAACTATCATGTATAAAGTACAGGATTCCCATACACCACCCCACCACCAACACATTGCATTGGTGTGGAACATTGTTATAATTCATGATAGCACATTTAAGTCCATAATTTAACTTATGGTTCCAAGTCTGTGTAGTGTAGATCCATGGATTTTTTTTTTTTTTTTTAATATTAGGAATTTTATTTTTTGCTGACATGCTATGAGGCAAAACAAAATTAACACCATACAAAATAACTTTATAAAATATCATTCACTTCATATTTTATCAGATTTACAATTCTGTGCATGTTAAGAGGTGAAAAAACACTATACCAAGCCTTTAGTATTAGTTTATATACACACAGTAAGAAACAAAACAAGTAACTGCTAGGTTTTCCATGAATTTATTGCAAAAATAGTGCAAACTACTAAACCTAGTAAGCTGTAAAACAAACTTGAAAGGACCCAGCTGAGCTTAAACACAATAGATGCTCAGTGTCTCAGCCTTTAGCTTTCTTCACCAGCTTATCTTCTGTCAGTTAAGTTTTCTTGAAATGTTTGGTAGAATTCCCCTGTGAAGTCATTTGGTTCTAGGCTTTTCTTTGCTGGGAGATTTTTGATTACTGATTTAATCTCTTTACTAGTACTTGATTTGTTGAGAGCTTTCATTTCTTCTTGAGTCAATGTATATCGTTTGTGTGTTTCTAAGAATTTGTCCATTTCATCAAGGTTATCTAATTGTGGCATACAGTTGTTCATAGTATCCCCTTATAGTCCTTTTTATTTCAGCAGAGTTTTTAGTATTGCTCCCTTTTTCATATTTTATTGTATTTATTTGTGTCCTCACTTTTGTTCTTTCTTAGTCTAGCTAAATGTTTGTCAATATTATTGATTATTTCAAAGAACCAACTTTTGGCTTTGTTGATTCTGTTTTTTTTTTTTTTTTTTTTTTTTTTTTCTTTTTTTATTTCATATATCTTCACTCTAATCTTTATTTCCTTCCTTCTGATCACTTTGGGTTTAATTTGCTCTTCTTTTTCTAGTTCTTGCAATTTTTGAGGTTAGGTCTCTGATTTGAAGTCCTTCTTTTCAATGTAAGCATTTAGAGCTATGTTTCTCTCTCAGCAATGCCTTTGCTGCATCCCATAAGTTTTGGTATATTGTATTTTCATTTTCATTTACCTCACGGTATTTCCTAATTCTGCTTTTGATTTCCTCTTTAACCCATTGGTTCTTTGAGTTTGTTGTTTAATTTTCATATATTTGTGAATTTTCCATTCCATAATTCTCCCTCTGTTATTGATGTTTAGCTTCATTCCATTGTGGTTGGAGAATATGTATTGTATGTTTTCAATATTTTTTAATTTATTGAGACTTGTTTTGTGACTCAACATATGTTCTATCCTGGAGAATGATCAATGTGCACTTCAGAAGAATGTTCATTCTGTTTTTGTTGGGTGAAGTGTTCTGTATGTCAGTTAGGTCTAGTTGGTTGAGAATATAATTCGTCTTGTACTTCCTTATTGATCTTCTGGCTTGATGTTCTATGCATTATTGAGAGTGGTATATTAAAGTCTCCTATTACTAATGCAGAACTGTCAATTTCTCCCTTCAAATCTGTTGGTATTTGCTTTATATATTATGGGACTCTGCTGTTTAGGTGCATATATATTTATTAATGTTACATATTCCTATTGAATTTTCTCCTTTATCAGTATATAATGGCTGTCTTTGTCTTGTAATTGTTTTTGACATAAAGCCTATTTTATCTGTCATTAGTATAATCACCCCTTATCTCTTTTGGTTACTGCTTGCATTTTCTATCCTTTCTACCTCAACCGACTTGTATCTTTGAATTTAAGGTGAGTCTCTTGCAGACAGTATATACTTCGGTCATGCTTTTTCATCCATTTGGGCAATCTTTACCTTTTTAATTTTTTTTAAGATTTATTTTTAATTAAATTTTTTTTTTCTTTATTTATCCCTCCCTTCCCCCAGATGGTTTGCTTGTTTGTTTGCTCATTGCTTGCCTTCCCCAGGAGGCACCAGGAACCAAACCCAGGACCTCCCACATGAGAGGTAAGTGCCCAACAGACTGAGACACACCCACTCCCCATGGGTGTGGTGTCTGCTGGCTTGTGCCCTATGCTTGTTGTGGTGGGGGCGGTGTCTAGCTCTGTTTGGGCAGCAGCTAGCTCTGTTGCAGCAGGAGGTGGCATCTGCTCTTCTTCTTGTAGGAGGCACCAGGACCCCATCCCGGGAACCGACCCTGGGAACCTCCATGTAATAGGCAGGTGCCCAAGTGGTTGAGCCACATCTGCTTCCCCAATCTTTACCTTTTGACTGGAGAGTTTAATCCATTTAAATTTAAAGTCACTACTGATAATACTGGATTTTCTTCTGCCATTTTGCCGTTTATCCTTTGTAAGTCTTATACCATTTTTTGTCCCTCACTTCTGTTCATGTCTACTTTTATATTTACTTGATTTTTTTTGTGTTGTATCATACTGAATGCCTTATCATCTCTAAACTGGATATATTTTCCATCTATTTTCTCTCTGGTTACCACATGGTTAAAATTTAAAATCCTAAGTATATAACAATCATATTTGGTTTGATACCAAGCTAACTTCTATAGCATGCACATATACTTTGCCTATACGTCTCTCTCCCAACACCATTTTTTTTGGTAATTGTTACCACTTGTATATTTGTACATTGTATATCTAAAACCATAGAGTTATCATTAACTTTTATGCATTTGCATTTTAGCACCTATAGGATGTAAGAAACGGAGTTACATACCGAACAATATACTGCAATAATACTGGCATGTATAAATACCCAAATGGTTACCTTTACTGCCAGTCTTTATTTCTTTATGTCACTTTCAACCACTGTCTTTCAGTCTGAAGAACTCTCTTTAGTATTGTTTGTAGGGCTGGTCTAGTGATAATGGACTTCCTCAGCTTTTATTTATCTGAGAATGCCTTAATCTCTCATTTTTGAAAGTGAGTCTCACCACATGTAAATTTCTTGGCTGGCAGTTGTTTTCTTTCAGCACTTTAAGTATTTCAACCCACTTCCTTCTTGATTCTATGGTTTCTGATGAGAAATCCACAAGCAATTTAATTGGGTTCCCTTGTAAATAACACATTGCTTTTCTCTTGCAGCTTTCAGAGCTCTCTTCTTGTTCTTTGCATTCAGTAGTGTGTTCTATATATGACAGTGTGTTTTACTTTGCTAAGGGCTGCCAATGTAAAATACCAGAAATGGGTTGGCTTTTATAATGGGAGTGTACTAGGGTAAAATCTTACAGTTCTGAGGCTGTGAAAATGTCCAAATTAAGGCATCATCAAGAGATGCTGTCTCACCAAAGGTCAGCTGCTGGTGGTCCTGGATTCCTGCCATGTAGAATGGCAAAATGGCAGCCAGTCTCTGCCTTCTCCTCCAGGCTCACTTTCTCCCTGAGCCCAGTTGTGGGTCATCAGGCTTATGGCTCATCTCTTCCCTCTCCTCATGGCTTCAGCTTCAGCTGTTCCACTGATTCCAGCCTCCAGTCTTTCTGCAGCTGCAGGTGACCTTGGATCCTCTCACATGGCAGGGTAAAATGGCAGCTCTCTTTGTGTGTCTCTGCTTTCAGTCTTTCATTTATATATGACTCCAGCAAGAGGGCCAAGATCTACTCTGGGTCACACCTCACTGAAATAGTCCAAAGACACGCCCCCCCACCCCCATCTGAATTCAATCCAATCAAAGGCTCTGTGGCAGTTTGAACTTCTTTTTTGAATCCCAAAATGAGAAAAATTATGATTTTGAACTAATCCATTCCTGTGGGTGTGCGACCCTCTTGATTGGATTACATCAGTAAGCCTTGACTTAGTTGAGTCTCTACCCTCTTGCTGGGTCTGATAAAAAATGGAGACACACAGAAAGAGAGATACACACAGGAAAAGGAAGCCACCATATTATATGGATCTTTCCATGTGAGAGAGAGGACTGCAGGAAAGAACCCATATTCATGTTTCCACTATGTTTGGGAAGTTCTCTGTCATTATTTCTTTGAATATTCCTATTTCCCCTTTCTTTCCTTCTGGAATTCCCATAACGCATTTATTGGTGCACTTGATGGTAAAATGAGGTGTCTTAGGCTGTTTTCGCTTTTTATAATTCTTTCTTCTTTCTGTTCCTCAGCCTGCTCATTTCAAGTGTCTTGTCTTCAAGTTCACTGATTCTTTCTTCTGCCAGCTCCAATCTGCTCTTGAAACCCTCCTGGGAATTTTATTTCAGTTATTGTGGTCTTCAACTCCAGCAGTTCTGTTTGGCTCCTTTTAAAATTTTCTATCTCTTTACTAAGACTCTTATCTTGCTCATTTCATTGTTTTCCTAATATCCATCAGTTCTTTCCTCTGTATTTTTCTTCATCAACTTGAGCATTTGTAAGATCATTTTTTAAAAGGCTTTGTTTGGTATGTCCACATTCTCATCTTCTTTGTTGGTATTTTATGGACTTTCATCCTCTTCCTTTGGATGAGCCATCATTCCCTGCTTATTTGTCTTTTACTCTTTTGTTGCACACTATACATTTTAAGATTTTAAAATGTTATGAGATGTTTTTTTCTTGGCTTTGTAACCAGTGGTGATAAGATAAAGGATTTTTGAGCTTTAGCCCTCCTATCAGGAAGGTCTGCCCAAGGTGAATGCAGTATACAGGGTTTTTTTTGGGTTTTTTTTTGTCCTATGGGTTTCTGTCTTATCCTGGGGTTTTGCTTAGTTGTTTGGGAGTTCCCCTATTTGCAGGAGTTTGGTTATCCCCTGAGTTCCCAAAGAGACAGACCTCCCTCTCCTGGGTGTTTGAAGCTGGAAAGTCTCTTTGTCCCAGACTATCCACCTCTAAATTTTTTACACTCCTTTTATTGTATAAAGCTGCATTTGCCTAGAGGGCAAATTCTGGGAGGAGGGCACACCAGAGAGGACTTTCCCGAGTCCATCTTTCCCGGAAAAATCAGGGACCCACAAAGAGGGTGCAGAGCAGCTCCACAGTGTCCCAGGGAGGGGATCACAAAAGGTTCCAAAAGCTTCTCCAAGATTTCCCCAAAGCTGAGCTTTCCTGGACTGCCCAGCCAATGCAGCCCTTCAGCTAACTGTCCCCTACAACCCTGAGGGAGCACAGGATCTTTAAGTCTCCACTTTCACTGTGCCTGTTCATAGTGGGTTGAAACAATGGTTGCTGCCACGTTTGTCTGGGGTGGGTTGAAACAATAGCTGCTCTCAGAGCTGGGCCCCAGTGATTGAATTTGCTAATCAAAAGCCATGATCAGTGAGCAGCTGGGCCCACCTCTGTTCTTGGGGAAGAGGATTTTTGTGTCCCTTTCTGTCACCAGTGAGCTAGGCAGAGACTGGACCCCCCATTGGCCTGCCGTGAGAGGGGGGGTGTGCACTGATAGCCATGACGTGGAAAGAGCAATTTACTGTTCTGTATCATAATTTATCAGATTCTTCCTCCTGCTCTTCCCTGGAAGCCAAACAGTGCTCTTCTGGCCTCTGGAGTTTCAAAATAGTTGTTTCAGACAGTTCCTGCCTAATAGTTGTTTTGGTGGAAGGACTAAGTCTACTATTCTAGTGGAAGTGATTTATTAAGCAGGTGCTCCCAAGAGAATCTGTTTAGGGAGTGGGGAAAACAGGATGGGAATTCAAATGAAGTTGCAACCTCAGCCTGAACTTGCCAAAAGCTCACATGTCAATTTATTTTCACAGTTATCCCATTTCTGGGTAAGGCAGCTGTCTTTCGTAGCTTTGCACAGCCATTTTTGGTTATGAGGCTGTGTATGTATTATAAGGGTAGACAAAACACTTTCAGGCTCTTCCTTCTCTCCTTCAGGATGGACTCTGGTGGCCTAAAACATTAGCAGCAAAGCATGGAAGCTGGCAAATAGGGTACAGAACTAAAAAAAAAAAAAAAAAAAA
>JAQZBX010009596.1:6344-45922 GCA_029593785.1 Cabassous unicinctus | reverse complement strand
GGGGGAGTGAGCGGAGGCTGAGTCAGAGCCTCCTGAATGAGACGTTGGGGGTGGGGGGGGTGCTAGACTTCACCCCATGGGGGATGCTTCAGTGGCCTGCTCCACTCCTTCCCTGCCCCAGAAAGGGAGGGGTGAATCCTTGTGCGAACTGGAGGCTCTGAGCCCACATTCCCCAGGGAGGAAATGGACCGTGCCTGTGGTGGTTTAGGGCTAAGACGAGTGCCTTGCTTGGGGATGGACAGAAGCACCAGGAAATTGTTTTCAATCTGAGGTTCATCCATCCCTACAGGAGTTGCATGGATGGGTTTCAGAAGTTCAGGGGACCCCATAAAAGTATATTCTAAATTGTGTATATGTATGTAAACATTTTTTTCTGGGGAGATGAGCCAAAGCTCTCATTAAACTTTTCAAAGGGTTTTTGACTCCCTCAAATTTACAAGCTGCTACCAGATGGTCCCTATCCTTTAGTGCACACTCCATACCTCACGCTAGGCTCCATGCACACTTTGCATTCCAGCTGTTTGAGACTATCTGAGCATGCAACAGCCAACTCCAAGCCCCTTCCCTCCTTAGATATTTCCAAGGCCCAGTGAGCAGAGGTAGACGGTTAGGGGTGAGGCCCAGAGAGCAGAGACAGTTCCCAGTGCAGAGAGCACATCTCTGCAGTCAGCAATGCTAGCCCTGGAACCACTGGAGGCTGCCCCAGTTGCCTAAGTCTCTAGGATTCTGGTCTCAGGCCTCTCTCTACTCTGGCCTGGGCCCCATTCTCTTGCTGTTCCCTTCCCTACTCCAGTAATGTGGAATTCAATTCAGCCTCTATTTCTGGAGTTGGGGTAACTTGCTTTCTTCCTTCTGAGTCCTTGATTCCAGGCTCCATTCTCTGCTCTCCCACAGAGTGGCCTGTAATTAGAGTTAATAGACTAAACCATAATATATCCTACAGGAGGGGCTGCTTGGGAAATCCTGGATTAGACCTGCCCTAATAGGCGCCTCATGCCATAAACCAGCTAATCAGTCCACAACCATGGCTGCAGGTCTATCTGCTGGCTCCCACGGCCCTCATCATACCCCTGCCACTCTCACCCAAATAACTCTTCCCCAATTGGGCTGGCATGGAAGCAAGGCCCCTTTCTAAGCTCCAGCTAAAAATCCTTGTTCTAGTAGGGCAAGAAAGCAACCAGCAGTCACATGGTCGCACTATCAACCCTGTCCCCTTTCTTTCTTTCCATCTTTCAACAGACACACAGACATACAAACACACATTCAGGCCCAGGCTCCCCACAGTGTACCCAGGTTGCAGCCAGCAGCGCCTGAGTGATAAGTGAAATGATCCTTATTGCTGATCCTGGGCAACTGGTTCTCCCCCATCTGTCACTGTTGGAAGTCGAAACGGCGAGTTACAGCTGGGAACATCTGCTTTTCCTGGCTCCAGCTGCAGCTGTGGCAATCTGGCTAATGAACACCACATTAACCACCCACCACTCTGCCCACCTGACCACCCCATCCCATGCCTGCCAATTGGGCTTCCTCGTTACAGCTTCCTCTTAGGAACTGGCCCTAGGTGCCTTTTATCATTCCAGTCTCGTTGTCTTTTAGACACCCCTTGCCTGATCTTTGAATTCTCTAACATAATATAGAGTATGTTGCCTTACAGCAGCTTATATTTCTGCCCCTGCTCTACCTGACCCCGAATTCTTAGTTAATAGTGCTTTTTCTTGCCTTTTCCCAGAGCTGAGAGGTTATAGAGATGAAAGCCCCTGAGCTATAGTGGTATAGAAGTCAGGAGACCTGCCTCATGGCAAGGACCTCTGTCTTCTCTCTACAAATTAAGAGTGGCCACTGAAATATTGATGGGATATTTTCTAGAATTTGAGAGCCTCTTTCTTCAATTCATCTGGAAGAACAACAAAATGGGAGAGTTGTCCTACCAGATAGCAGAACATGCTACCCAGCAACTGTGATTAAAATGTGTGGCATTGCACAAGAATACTCAGGTCAATGGAACAGAAGAGAAAGTCCAAGACCTGAGTCACATACATGAGCTCTTAGTGTGTGATAAAACTGGAATTGTAAATCAATGTAGAAAATATGTATGAGTCAATAAATTGACAATTGGTTGTCCAAAATTTTTTAAAAAGTAAATTTTCATCTCCATTTCACATTGTACACAAAAATTAAATTCTAGAGAAATTAAAAATCTAAACCTAAAAACCAAATCTGCAAAAATGCAAGGACAAAATTTGAGAAGATCTTTATAATCTTGGGATGGTAGAGCTTCCCAAGCAAAACACAAACCCAGGGATCATAAAGGAAAAGGCTATAAATGTTATGTAAAAATTTTAAATGTATGTTAACATGAAAGATACCATTAACAAAATTAAGTGGCATGTGACAGACTGGGAGAAAACATTTGAAACATACATTTTTAAGCAAAATTTCTATGATAGTTAATTTCTATAACATGAAATAAAGCTCATCCAATGAATAATCAAAATATAATAAAAGAATACTGGGCAAAAATTATGACCAGATAATTGCATAAAAATGCAAATGACCAACTAACAACAGAAAACCAGGTGCAGTCTCCTGCTCAAAGAAATGTAAATTAAAATGCTGTGTTTTGTCCTTAGGATTGGCTAAATAAATAAATAAATATCCAGTGTTAGTTTTGAGAAAATGGGCACTCATGCATTATTGATGGAAGTGTAAAGTAATAGAGACTTTCTGGAGGATAATTTGGCAATATCTTATTATAAAATTTATATATCCTTTGATACAGCAGTTCTATAGAAATTTTACAGAAATCTGTACAGTTTATCTAAAAAATTTTTTAAAAAGAAACTACCTAAGTATCCAACAATAGATGAATGGTTAAATGAATTATGGTACATCCACACAATGAAATACTTCTTTAAGAATTATTAAAAAGAATAAGTTAGATCTATATATACTCATGTGAGCATCTTTCAAAAAAACTTATTTGTTTTTTTAAAAATGTGAGTTATTGTCTGATCCCATTTATATTAAAAACAACACAGAAACATTAAACTCTAGAAGCATTGAAAGTGGTCTGTATAGTTTTACTCCAAATTAAGAGTGGCTTTCTCTAGGATGGGAGTGAAAGGAGGGAAAAGTGAAAGCTTTCACTTTTTGGTATATGTAAGTCTTTATTCTCCGAAGCTTTATAATAAGCACGTAGAGGCATAATTAGTCAGGGCATAAATTTGAGCTAGAGTGTCTCCCCTTTAATAGCAAGCCACTTAATCTCTCTGTTCCTCAGTTTCCTCATGGAAACTGCTTAGAACAGTGACTGGCCCGTGGTAAGCACAATGTTAATGTTAGCCCTTGTTAACACTAAGTTTTAAAAGAATGTTTTAATGTAATAGAAATTAAGAAGGATGGCTTAGATGAACGTCTAAGAGTCCAGCCAACTTGGGCAATTATTGATTTTGATGAAAGTCCATACTGGAGGGAATGTTAGAGTGGGATTCCCTTTGACAGAAAACCTTTGTACTTTTCCTTGCCCTTCAAAAGCTCTGGGGCATTAAAAAACATAAGCCTCCTCTTCTCTGAACAAATAGGCAGAAGGTTTTTGTGAATGAGCTTTTGCTACAAAAGTCTGAATTTGGGGTACCTAAGAGCCCACTGATGAAAGGGGTAAAAGTTTGTGCTCACGCTCTTGCAGCCGGAGTAGGTTAATTGAAGGGGACTTGGGCTGGCTGGGGATTTAAAGGGGTGTTGTCTCAGCCATTTTATCTCCTAATAAATCCCAGGACCCTAAAAGCTTAATCTATTATCCTGGGGCCGAAGGGTGAAGAGAAGGCAGAAAAGTAGAGTGAATCTGGGGGACTCTGACACTGGCTTCCTCTCCAGCACCTCTAAAAAATGAGAGTGTGGGGATCAGGTGATGACCCCATTCCTGACTCTGATTTTCCTCTCCCAGTGGAGTGAGGTGCAGCAGATACTGAATGGGACGCCTCTATACATGTACCAGGACTGCCCAGTACAAGAAGGCGGAGACACTGACCACTGGCTTCGCTCCAATTGGATCTACCGGGGAGAGGAGGCTTCCCGTATCCATGTGGAGCTGCAGTTCACTGTCCGGGACTGCAAGAGTTTCCCTGGGGGCACGGGGCCTCTGGGCTGCAAGGAGACCTTCAACCTTCTGTACATGGAGAGTGACCAGGACGTGGGCATTCAGCTTCGAAGGCCCATGTTTCAAAAGGTGCTGCTTTCCCTCAAAGTCATTTAGGTCCTGATGCTGATCCCAGTCTGACTCCTTACCCATGACCCTGCTCAGCTAAGAAAAAGGAATGTGGCCAAAAGAGGCATAGAGTCTAGGTGTGGAATGATGAAAAGAACATGGAATTAGAAATCAGAAGGGCCAGATTTAAATAGAATTTCTCCTGTGTCCTAACTTGGGATTCATCACTTAACCTTTTTGAGCTTTGGTTCCTTGTCATAAAATGGAGACGATAATAGTGCCCACCTTATCTATTTTAGAGGTTTATGCAAGGGTGCATTGAGAAAAAAGCATGCCCTGGGGGAGGCAGGGAAGCATACTTCTGAGCTCTTCAGACTTTTTCTTTCAGTACCCATGACATTGGTGTGACACACTTCATGAGTGTGGCTAGAGTTGTGTAGTAAGTAATACACTTCCCTGCAGGCTATCACCTAATTCCATCCCTTTTTTTCCTACTCAAGAAAACATACTGGAATGCAAAAGAGTGAAAGGGTATTATTATATGATGTATTTTTTTCTTTTTCCAAAGAGAAAATGTTGCAAAATTTGTTGTTAGTAATAAATCAATTATGACACACTTTATAACTAATCACCTCTTTGGCACTGAGGTTGGAACCCCTCAGAGAAGTAGATGTTATATGGGAGTCCCACTGCCTGGGTTCCAGTCTCAGCCCCATCACTTTGTAGGTGCAAGGTTTTTAACTTCTCTTAGTCTTAGTTTGCTCATCTGTTAAATGGAGGTGGTAATCCATCCTACCTCATAGGATTAGTGTATGGGTTAAATAACATAATGAACCAAAAATGTTTAGCCCAGTACCTCATACTTAGCAAGCCATCAGTTCATGGGTTTGGACATTGCAAAGTATTAAGCAAACAATTGTTTCTCGTATGTGAGCCTGAACCTCTCTGCTTTCTTCCCAGGTGACCACAGTGGCCGCAGACCAGAGCTTCACCATTCGAGATCTTGCATCCGGTGCAGTGAAACTGAATGTGGAGCGCTACTCGTTGGGCCACCTGACCCGCCGCGGTCTCTACCTTGCTTTCCACAACCCTGGTGCATGCGTGGCCCTGGTGTCTGTGCGCGTTTTCTACCAGCGCTGCCCTGAGGCTGTGCAGGGATTAGCCCAATTCCCCGACACTCTCCCAGGACCCGGAGGGTTGATAGAAGTGGCGGGGACCTGCTTGCCTCATGCCCAGGCCAGCCCCGGCCCCTCAGGCATGCCCCGCATGTACTGCAGCCCCGACGGCGAATGGTTGGTGCCCGTGGGGCAATGCCACTGCCAGCCTGGCTATGAGGAGGGCAGCGAGGGATGCCTTGGTAAGGACAGGGACTCAGAGGAGGTGTATGAGAGCCTATAGGGGCTCCACCAAGGGAAAGGGTCTGTGGGGTGCCAAGGGTAGAGAAGGAAGCCAGTACTCCATATTGGCTCACCCACGGACGGGGCCTGGTGGCTCACCCGCTCACGGGGCCTGGCAGTGCACCCACACGGGGCCTGATAGCCCATGCGCCTTCTATATTTTTTTTTTTTAATTTTTACCGGGAGATCCCGGGGGTCAAACCCAGTTCCCTCCATATGGGAGATGGGCACCCAACCACCCGAGCCACATCCGTCCCCCTGCTATATATCTTAAGGTTGACCAAAGATACCCAGAGTTACGGTCTTTTCTCATACAGGATGGTTATATAATAAATCAGGCTTAGTCTATCACCTGCATTCTAAAAACCAGACCTAGGGAGAAAAACTAGGTCTGGGGACACATGCATGGTTTCTAATATAGCGAATGTTTAGACTACACTGATTATCACAAAATCAGGTCAGCGAGAATATTTGCATCATATCAGTGATTTTTAAACTGAGTTTCCAGGAGCCCTTGGGCTGCCTATGCAGGGGTGTTTCAGATAATGGGATTGGGCTGGGGGTTGGGGGTCATTCTGCCTGTAGAAAATTGGAAACCCATGGCTCTGCTGTGTTCTTTCTTCAGCCTGCCCTAGTGGCTCCTACCGGGCTGACATGGACACACCCCATTGTCACAAGTGTCCCCAACACAGCACAGCCGAGTCTGAGGGTGCCACCATCTGTACCTGTGAGAGCAGCCACTACAGAGCGCCTGGGGAGGGCCCCCAGGTGGCATGCACACGTGAGTCCAAGGGGTAGGGGTCTGGCTGTCTGCAGGGAGGTATAGGACATTTGCTGAGCCTTTGTCAGAGTCATAATTTTCCAGTTTTTCACTTATTGGGACTGTCAGACACAACTCCTCCCCTATCTCCCAGCTCTCCTGGGAAGAATGCAGGGATGTGGCTGAGCTTCAGTAGAAATCAAATATTCCCACAAGGCCTTCAAAGGACCTCAGACCTTCAAGAATTGGGATGGTGGGAGGAAGTGGGTGGTCAGCAGCTTGGGTGAAAATGAAGCCGGCTCCTACTGACAGCTCTTACTTTCCCACAGGTTCCCCCTCAGCCCCCCAAAACCTGAGCTTCTCTCTTTCGGGAACTCAGCTCTCCCTGCGCTGGGAACCCCCAGCAGATCTGGGAGGACGTCAAGATGTCAGCTACAGTGTGGGCTGTTCCCAGTGTCAGGGAACAGCCCTGGACGGGGGGCCCTGCCAGCCCTGTGGGGGAAGTGTGCACTTTTCTCCAGGCACCAGCGGGCTCACTGTGCCTGCTGTGTGTGTCGACGGCCTCAAACCCTACGCCAACTACACCTTTAACATTGAAGCCCAAAACGGAGTGTCAGGCCTGGGCACCCCCAGCCACGCCAGCGCCTCACTCAGCATCAGCATGGGCCATGCAGGTGAGGGGACCAGGGAAGGGCTGGGGCAGGGGCCTGGGAGAAACAAGAGGGGCCTAAGCTCCACAAGGACAAACTGATGGGCAGAAGGCAAGTGGAAAGCTACTTCAGTTATTTCCTCTTTCCTTCCAAATCCAACTTTTACCCTCCTGACTCCCAGAGCCAATATCAGGCCTATCTCTGAGACTGGTGAAAAAAGAACCACGGCAGCTGGAGCTGACCTGGGCAGGGTCCTGGCCTCGCACTCCCGGGGGCAACGTGAGCTACGAGCTGCATGTGCTGAACCAGGTCAGGATGCTAATAAGAGGCAGTCTCTAGTGTCCATGCCTGGGCACACCCCAGTGGTCCTAGCCTGGGGTTGGGAATGTGGGAAAAAACTATTACAAAGTAAACCACATGGCTTTCTTGGGACAAGAATCCACAAAGAGCTTTCCTTACCATTCTCTGCTCCCAAGACTGCCTGTCATATCCACCCAAGTGGGGCTCGACATAACCCAGTTAACAGAAGTGTCATCCACAGGATGAAGAATGGCATCAGAATGTTCTGGAACCCAGGGTCTTGCTGACCGAACTGCAGCCAGACACCACGTACATCGTCAGAGTACGAACGTTGACCCCACTGGGCCCCGGCCCTTTCTCCCCTGACCACGAGTTTCGGACCAGCCCACCAGGTGAGCTACCCTGTGTCCTGCCCCAAATACACACAGATCTGTCATCCCACTGAGGCATCTCAGCCTCAATTCCAGTCAGTGACACAAAGGCACACGTTGTGCATATGCACACAGAAGCTGCCTCAGTAGTAGAGTCCACACAGACTCACACCAAGCCCCCTCCGGTAGTGAGCTCAGGCACACCTTCTCTCCTGCCAGCCAGTAAGTAGCCTGTCAAATCTCACTGCTCAGTTTAGTGCTCACCCACAGGCAGTGAGTGGTCCCTGTGCAAGAGCCCTTCCACATGCTTTTTCACACACATACGTGCACACACACACACACACACATACTGGGGGGACACACAGAGCTGAGGCCCCTGAGCCAGCTGACTTCGGGGATATACCCAATGTCCTGCCCTTTTAAGCCCATGGACTCTGGATTCCCCCAGACTTAGCTCAGCCCATGTGCCTACAGTTTCCAGGGGCCTGACTGGCGGAGAGATCGTGGCCATCATCTTTGGAGTGCTGCTTGGTGTAGCTCTGCTGCTTGGCATTCTTGTCTTCCGTTCAAGGTGCTGGCTGTCAGACCCTCCCCAGCCCCCTTCTAGATCCCTTTGCCCAGTTATATGCCTTTGCATAAAGCCCCGATGACCCTCCCCTCCCCTTTGGTAAAACTCATGTTCCACACCCACCCTACACCCTGCCCCTTGTCTCTGGAGAAAATTCAGCTGGAGCCCATTGGGTCTCCAGGATGCAGGGTCATCACCAAGGGCCTCTTGGGTGGGCCTGGGACCCTGAAGGAGCTGCTCCCCCAACCCCTCTCCCCCAGGAGATCTCAGCGACAACGGCAGCAGAGGCAGCGCGACCGCGTCACCCATGTGGACCGTGGTGAGTCAGGAGCCCCTGAGGGGGGAGGGGGTCCTGAGAAGGTATCAAGGGGCCCCTGTTGGCAAGGCTAACTCTGGAGGTATGAGTGGGGTTTGTTGTCCCTAGGGCTCTTATGTTTTGCTACCTAATTAACTTTGTTTAATTATCTTTGTACTGATAGCCCCCCAGTGGCTCTGATGTAATTATCTGTCAGCTGTTGGTACTACTGTACCGGTCACCCTGGGCTCTGGGCAGCCTTCCCCATCCTAGCTGGCCTGTTCTGGGGGCTGGACCTGGGCAGGAGGCGGATTGTCCTGTGGGCTCCTTGAAGTCCTTGAGATATGTGGCTTCCTGCTTGTCACTTCATTAGGTGCTCCACAAAAGGAGGGGTCAGTGGCCCATCCAAGCAGTGAGGGTGGGAATGCAGAATGCGGCTTTGTCTGGGTATGTGAATGAGGTGTGACTGATTGGAGGAATATGGGGAGCAGGGGTGAGAAGGAAGGGCAAGGAATTTAAAATGGGTCCATGAGCCATGGGAAGGTTGGGTAACTCTCTCCGGGCTCCAGACAGGAAGGAGAAGGGGGATGGGGGCCCTAACACAGGCCATATTCTGCCCCACTACTCTAGACATTAGGAAATGAGGACATAGGAACTTTGAGCCCAGATGGGAGGGAGGAAGGCTAGAATGTGGGGATCCATTGCTGTGGGTAGAGACTTTCTTCCCACTTCAGCCCAAACCGGAGTCATCTCAAGGAGGAAAGAAGTCTGGAGCCTGGAGCCAAGTGTCTACTCCTGGCCCTTTCTCCTTGCCACTCCCTGCCCTCCCAGCACTCCTGAGCTCTGGAGTTCTGGTGCTGAACCCTCCCTGCTCTTTCCACAGAGGATAAACTCTGGCTGAAGCCTTATGTGGACCTCCAGGCCTATGAGGATCCCGCCCAGGGAGCCCTGGACTTCACCCAGGAGCTAGATCCAGCCTGGCTGATGGTGGGCACCGTCATTGGGGAAGGTGAGTGCTGACTTGCACCCATGGCCCATCCCCTCCATGTGGCAGCACTGAGCTACCAGCAGGCGCCTTTCTTCTAGCCTGCTGTCCTTCCTTGTGGAGCCCAGCTGGCCCTCTTCTCTGTCCCAAGAGTTCCCAGATGAGTTCATTCTCTGCCCTCCTCTGTATACTGTCTTATCCATTGTGTTCATGCTGTAACCCCTTTATCTGGACTCCTGAAGCAGCCCCCTGCCTCCTACATGGTTATCTTCTGTGGTTATTAAGTTTCTTTGTTAATAGAGGTGTTGATGTACCTATGCTCAGGCTCTTCTCAGATGTTTCCCAAATGTGGGGAAATTCAGAGACTCCCTTGACCCTCATTCCACCCCACCAGGGGCCTGGTGTCCTTGGGCTGCCCTGGTCCCTTGGGTCACCATAGGAAATGGATCTGAGCAGAAAACAAAGCTTGGCAGTGTCCTTGCCAATTGTGCAGCCAAGCCGGCTTGAGCTGCGACTGAAAGAGCTCACAGGAGAGAGGCAGTAATGATCAGCCCTCCCCGTCACTTCCGCCCTGGCCCTGGACCACCCTGCCCTCCACGCACATACCCTGACACCCCTGCACAATGCCTATGCACCAACGTTTACTGCAACCGACCCCACAGGCTCCGTAAGAACAGTGTCAACACTGGGAGACAGTAGGCGTTACTCCTATCCCAGATTTCTGCTTCTTCCCCCAGGATGTACAGCCCAAGATCTGTCCCAGGAAGGGCAGTCCATGTTTCTGATCCTTCATAGAGAACGAAAGAAGTGGAGGACTGGAGGATATCACTGGCTGTCCTCCTGGAGGAGTTTGAAAGTACACTGGGACATGACCCTGTTTCCCTTCCACCAGGAGAGTTTGGGGAAGTCTATCGAGGGACGCTAAGGCTCCCCAGCCAGGACTGCAAGACTGTGGCCGTTAAGACCTTGAAAAACACGTCTCCAGATGGTCAGTGGTGGAACTTCCTTCGAGAGGCAACTATAATGGGCCAGTTCAACCACCCGCACATTCTGCATTTGGAAGGCGTTGTCACAAAGAGTATGATGGGAGGTCTCCAAGAGCGCCTGTGATGGGGGTAGGGGCGGTACTGGAAGGAGGGGGTGAGATCACAAGAAGTGGAGGGAGGGTGTGCTGCCAAGGGCAGGAAGTCTGGCTCAGGGCATAGATGGGGTAGAGGCTGCCATGACGACGTGTGTTCTTTGTCTCAGGAAAGCCCATCATGATCATCACGGAGTTTATGGAGAATGGAGCCCTGGATGCCTTCCTGAGGGTGAGGAGGGTGGGTGGGCATTGGCTCCTGGTCTGAGAAGAAGAGACACCACCCATCACCTAACTCACCCCACTCACCCTGCTGCAGGAGCAGGAGGACCAGCTGGTAGCTGGGCAGCTGGTGGCCATGCTGCAGGGCATAGCAGCTGGCATGAGCTACCTCAGTGACCACAATTATGTCCACCGGGACCTGGCCGCCAGGAACATCTTGGTGAGTCAGAACCTGTGCTGCAAGGTGTCTGACTTTGGCCTGACCCGCCTCCTGGACAATTTTGATGGCACCTACGAAACTCAGGTATGTACACACTGTGTTGACACACACACAAATTACATGCCATGCATACAGTCACACATGTACATGTACAAGGATTCATACTCATGAAGATGCAGTAACTTTCTATCCCCTTCCCATGTGTTTATCTTTTACCCACTTCCATGCCCTGAAATACAGTCCCTTTCTGTTCCACATGCCGAATTAGGGAGGAAAGATCCCCATCCGTTGGACAGCCCCCGAAGCCATTGCCCATCGGCTCTTCACCACTGCCAGTGATGTGTGGAGCTTTGGGATTGTGATGTGGGAAGTGCTGAGCTTTGGTGACAAGCCCTACGGGGAAATGAGTAATCAGGAGGTAAGCTCAGGATATTCGTCTCCATGTCATCCCTTACTCACACCACTACTTCCCCTCATCTCCTCCCAAAGCCCTTCAAATAGCCGTATTTCTTTGCCCTGACACGCAATTTTTCTGTACTCCTCTCTCCTCGAATCCCCTTCACCTCTGGCCCTGTTCTCTTTGCTACCCCCACCTGGTCAGGACTGACTTAAGGCTCAAATGCAATGATCTTGTGTGAACACAGGTATGGCCTGAGCAACCAGGTTAACTCCCTATCCTGGGGGCATCCCTTCCCTCTCCCCTGCCTGCAGGTAATGAAGAGCATTGAGGATGGGTACCGGCTGCCCCCTCCCGTGGACTGCCCTGCCCCTGTCTACGAACTCATGAAGAACTGCTGGGCCTATGACCGTGCCCGGCGGCCCCACTTCCATGAGCTGCAGGCACATCTGGAGCAATTGCTTACCAATCCCCACTCCCTCCGGACCATTGCCAACTTTGATCCCAGGTAACCTTGCTGGGGGAGGGCAAGAAAATTTGGAGGGCAGATTTGAAAGAGTGGAAATGGGCATTCAGCCACATCCACTGAGTGCAAGGCCTCCAGGGCCCTGGACAGCATCCATTGTGTGAGGCAGAACCACCATCCTTGCCCTCCGGGAGAGTCCACCCTGTCGGAGATGCGGTCCCACCCTTAAGAGCGCCTAGTCTGATAGAAGATAGGAAGCAAACACACTGAGCCACATGAAGCACAGAAAACACAAGGAGAATTTTTAAAGGTACTACTTAAAGGGGTCAGCTTTCGATTACCCACATTTGCAGAAAACCTCTTCCAGCTAGGCCCCAATTCCCCACCTTCACCTGGGCTGGGTCCCCATCCTTTCTCTCTCAGGCTGCCTAACCTGGGACCCTCCCCAGAGCCAACCTTGCCTGTCCGCAATATACTTCTGCCAAAACCACATCTCTGGAGAGAGCTTTTGTGGCCTGGTCTGGGATTCTTGCCCCTAGAAATATCCCTGCATACCAAGGAAAGGCTCATTCATTCAACAAACTTTGGAGAACCTACTGTGTGCCAAGCTCTATCCTGGACATTGGAGATTCGGAAATGCTTAAGACCTGACATCTGCTCCAAGGAGCTTGGCTGGTTAAACTGGGGTAGGGAAAATAGAAAAACAGGCCAACACTGGACAGTAGGGTAAGTGTTATGACAGGGCAAGGGCAGCCTTGAGGGATCGGGAAGGTTCCCAGATCAAGTGGCCAGCATGGCTGGGGGAGCTGAGGGTGGGCAGATTGTAAATAGTGCAGGATGACGGCAGCATCCAGGTCAGGGGCAGCGGCCAGAGACAAAGCCAGAAAGGCGGCAGGGATCAGGGCAAAGAGGACCAGCTCTGCTGAGAAGTTCGGACTTTATCTTGAGTGCAAAGAGGAACTGTGGGCCAGTTTTAAACACCATCCATGGGAGTGAGTGCCATAGTCAGAACTGCATTTTATCAAAAGAACAGCCAGAGAGTGAACTGGTGGAGGAGGGAAGGTGGGAGAGAGGGCCAAGGCTGAACTTGGAGTACTTTATCGGGTAAACCAGCCCTGGTGTGCTGGCCTCTGTATCAAACCACCATATATAACCTTGTTTCTATGAGAAAATGTGTTCCAAGTTCCAACTTTTGAAACTATCTTTTGGAACATAACTCCCTTGTACACTGGAGACTGCATGTGCTAATCTTTCTGGAATGTTGGATATTTTTCTCCCAGCAGATTTACTTTGCTAATGGTTTTTGGCTCTGGCTAGTTTGAGTACAGGAACACTCATTGTATTGTGGGTGTCAGAGTGCAAGAATAACAGCCGAGGCTGAAGGTGGCAAGCAAGGGCTGCTCCCAGAACTCAAATGGCCACCCTGAAAGAAGGGCAGAATCCACCCAGCTGCCAGGGCCTCTGTTCTCCCTGCCTTCAGCTTCCTGTCAGCTGCAATAGTTGATACTTTCAGGTCTTCACCAGCCCCCCATCAGTCACCCAGCACTGGCCGTTCCCAGTGGGTGATGGGCTGGTGGTACTAATCTGTTAGGAACCTGAGGGCTGCCACTTTCCCTAGTTCTACCAATTTAGCAGGATTGTCAGCCTGCCCACTGCTGGGAGCACACCAGGAAACAGGCCAGGAAATGGGTTCACAGACAATGGCCAGGCTAATCCACAAAATCCTAGATAATCTCTGTGCCCAGACACCTAACTTGAACGCTGCCTGCAGAGTGCCCAGAAGGCTGAAGGCAGCCCCTGCATCCTGAGTGACGGGCCCCATCTCCCACAGGGTGACCCTTCGCCTGCCCAGCCTGAGTGGCTCAGATGGGATCCCCTATCGAAGTGTCGCTGAGTGGCTCGAATCCATACGAATGAAACGCTACATCCTACACTTCCGCTCAGCCGGGCTGGACACCATGGAGTGTGTGCTGGAGCTGACTGCAGAGTGAGGACCTGGCTCCCCCAGGGGCAGGAGGGGAAAGGGAGGGCTTCTGGGCTTTGACCCCACAGACTCACACCCTCTCCTGGCCCACAGAGACCTGACGCAGATGGGAATCACGCTGCCAGGACACCAGAAACGCATTCTTTGCAGTATTCAGGGATTCAAGGACTGAGCAGCTGCCCAGCGCAGGGAAAGACACCGCTGAGCCCTCCCCTCCCCGACCCCCTGCTCAGGGAGCAGGGATGGGGCCATGGTCACTTGTGCCCCTTCCCTTAACCTACCAGAAGTAGGCCATTGGTGCTGCTCCTGCCCACCCATCCGTGAGGACCTTGCCTCTGGATCTGGGGCCCCCTCTTTGCTTTAAGTAGGGAGGTAGGGGTAGAAGCAAAAGGGTAATTATGGGGAGTGGGGTTGGGGGAAGGTTTAATATCTATAGATATAAATATATATATATATTTTTGTAAATAAACAAGAACTGAGTTTTCACCCTTATCCCTGATTTGTTTTTATCCCTCTATCCCTTCCATCCCATCCACGAGAGCTGTAAGGCACAACAAATAGTCTACTAAGAATTCTGGGGGGAAAAAAAAAACTTTATTTGTAGCCATAGCCACAACCTGGCAGCATGAGGAAGGGTGGGAATGTCCAGGCCCTCAGCCCAGCTCCGCCTCCCGAGGGCAGGGCATCTCCTCGCCCACAGCAAGCAGAGTACAGAGGCTGCCCAGGGGGCCAGCCGGCGTCGGGGCAAGTGAAAGCAGCGGCACTAAACCTGGTGCTCCTTCAGCTGGGGTCCTTGCAGGATGGGGGGTGGTCCCTGCAGGATGGGGGAGGAGGACTGGAAGCCCAGGGTTTGGACTCTGCATCCCTAGGACACCTTGGGGCCCCAGATCAGGGCACTTGGGGTGCTGGCGTGGGGCTTGGAATGGAGGGAGGGACTAGACATCAAAAAAGAAATAACTGAGGTGAGGTGAGGCAGGGCAGGGTGGAGGGAGCAGACTGGTCTCAGTGCGGGTGGTCCAATGATGGGAAAAGAGTCGCAGTCTAGCAGGAGGCCCAGTCCTTACTCAGGTCTGGGCTCGAGCAGTGTGGCACTTCCGACAAAGCACGTGTCCATCCAAGGGGAAGCAGCCATTGTCATCAGCCTCAATCGACAGGGGCTTCCCACAGTCCTGGAGAGGAGGAAATCAGGCAAGCACTGGACTGCAGACCCTTGCTCCACTCCCACTCCCCAGCACCACGTGGTTCCTGCCTAAATTAGGAAGGCCAAATCCTGCATTGGCTCAAGTTGGTGGGTCCTCATCATGGGTGTCCTTCCCCAACCACACCCAGTCCCCACCCCCAACCCCCAGTCTCACTTCCTCCAGTTGCCCACTTTCACTTCTGTACCCTTGGCCTCTCCTGCAGGAGGATAAGGTGAGTGGGTCTGCTCCTAAGGTGCCCGGCCCACTCTCCCCACCCACTGCCACCCTAATAAAGGGTGGGGAGGCCTCTCCCACCCCATCTTCAGCTCCATTATGACCCCTTTGTTCTTCTTTAACCTCACGGACTCCCACACTCCCGACCCAAATAAAACACATCCTCCTCTCCCGTGTCCTTGGTCAGTCCCGTCTTGGTTTATCCACAACTGAAAGTGACCTCAGAGAAACCCCACATCCCCGTTTCCTGCAGGGTGGGAGTGGGTGACAACCTCTGGCCTCCCTCAAAATTAAAAAGCCTATTTCCTGTAGGGTGGAGCTTGCTACCCCCTTGCTAATAAGCCGTGGCTCCCCACCACCTCCGTGGCCAGGGTCAGCCCTGAGGAAACGGGGGCTGGCTGACCTCACACTTGTAACACTTCATGTGGAAGTTCTTGTCCAGAGCTACCACGCGTACAGTCTCGTCGCGGCCGGGCTCAGGCATGATGGGCTCTGCGCAGACGGAGCACCTCGGGGCGTATTGCCTGTGAGAAGCAGTGAGGGGGGTTGGGGTGGGAGTCAGCGCAGCCAGGGGGCACCCAGGGTTTTCATCCACTCTTAGGAGAGCGCAGGGTAAGGAGATGGAGGTTTTGTGGCAAAGGGGCAAGTTCTCTAGGTGGATGAAGCTCATGAGAAAGGCCAAAGGCCAGGCCTCCATAACTGGCCCTTATCGAGAGGAATTTCCTGCCTTTCTTGTCCCCAAAGCCCCATCCCGCCACCTCTGTCACCACTACTCGCCGTTTTCCCACTAGATTTCTGTTGACGCCACCACCACCCACACCGCACACCCAGCAGGGCCCCTCTCCCACTCCCACCCCCGGATGCCCGGCCCTATGCCCCGGGGTGGTGAGGTGTGGGTGCCTCAGCCCTGACCGCTGGCGACTGCGGAGGGCGTACAGTCCTGGCCACTCAAGGGAGAATCCTGAAAATGGAGCCCTCAAACATGGTGGGAGTTAGATTCTGCCGTTTGACTCTGCTACCCTTTAGCTACATTACGGGATTTTGCCGTCTGGCCTGAAAAAGTAGCCTACTCTATAGTAAATACTGTTTCTACGGAGAAATCAGTGTCCCAAACAGCTGCTTTCCAACGGGGCTTTTAGAACCCCGACTGTGAAATGAAGTCACTCATACACACCTCACTAAATACAAGACGCACACCCTCAAGGAGCCTCGGCGAGTAAAAGGCCTAGCATGGGACTGGCCAGCAGCTATCTACAGATGGGACGTGGGGCCAGAAGGGAAGGCCGGGTGTTCGGAGCTGTCTGGGGACTAGGGTGGCAGGCTGGCTTCTCCTATGAATCATAGGTGGAACCCAGAAAAGAGCCTGGCGGGGGGTGGGTGGGTTCTCACTTGTGGTAGTCAGGGACGCAGTGGGGCCGGTTGGCCTGGTCCACGATGAAGGAGGTGCCCTCCAGGGGGCAGGCACAGACCACACAGGTGAAGCACTGCGGGTGGTAGGCTTTGCCCGTGGCCCTCAGCATCCGTTCAGTGATGGGCTGCCCACAGGTGTTGCACTTCTCCAGGGTGTCCTGAGGGCGTAGTGGTAGGCATTCGCAGAGCCTAACACCCAACAGCCAGCTTCCAAGGAGCCTCCACCCCCCCCACCCCCAGGCTGACCCCTGGGGTGTCCCCTCAGTCCCAACCCTGACTCACAGTATAGCAGCCCTCACAATATGCGGACCCCTCCAGGCTATAGAATTGCTGTCCTTGAAGCTGCTGCTCACACTGGTGGCACGTAAAGCACGTGATGTGGAAGAGCTGCCCCAGTGCACGAACTGCAGGCTGGGCACGTGCCAGGGGCTGCTGGCACCGGCCACAGAACTCTGGAGAGGGCAGAGAAGATGGAAATCAATAGGAGGAAGGACATAGGCTTGCAAGAGATCAGCTGGTTCAGATGGGGAGTGGAGCCACCGGCACCGACCAGCACAGTGACATCGGGGGAGGCGTCCCAGTGGAGTGGGCAGTGGGCTCACCATTGACGGCCACATGCTGCCTCTGAGGATGCTCCATTTCCTGCATCAGCTGCTGGGTCAGTTGCTCCAGCTCCTCCACCTCTTTCAGAGTCAGAGGTCCTGGGGCCCCAGGGGAGTGCACCTAAAACCCCAACAGTTTCTTCACTCTCTCTCCAAGGGCCACTCCCTCCAAGAATCCTCCCCAGCCAGCTTACCCACCTTCTTCCAGGGAGGACGTAACTCCCTTCCCACTGCCCAGATGCTTGGTTTGCTCCTTAAGGCCCTTCATTCTCCTTCCCTGTCCCCCTCCCTAACCAGTACCGTGAAATTAACAGAAGGGGAAGGGGGTTCTCCTTAGTCTGGCTCTTGTACAGCCAGGGACATCTCCACCCCCTTTGCCCAAACCCCCCCTGGGCAGTCACAGACAGGTCAGAACGACTGAGCGGACGGAGGCCACACACACAGCAGCTCAGGTCACTGAAGCACCGAACACGCCAGGGCCACGCATAAACTCCACGGAGCATGCTCATACATCACCCCCCACGGAATAGGTCGGCACATAATTGCGTGCGTGCACACACGCACTCACACCTACCCGTCCCGCCTGCTGCTGAGCAGCCCCTGACAGCGTGAGGATATAACACAGGCGGGAATGACAGGTTAAACCCTAAACGCTCTCTGCAGGCGCCCAGCCTCCCCCAGCTCCCAGCTCCTCTTGCAGACATCCCAGGGACCCCTCCTGAGGCTGGACTACCTGATTCCACTCCCTCCCCAGAAGTCCACTCACTGCTGAGGCCAGCCCACCCCTCCAGTTTAGGGGATCCTGTCAGTAACCCTGAGAACTCCTGGGAGGATGCACTGCAGAGGCCTGCACCAACATTTCCACGAGCAATTCTCTATGACGAGTGTAGGTACACCCAGGACTGCTGCCCTCTCCACTGAGAGTTCTGTCTCCTGATTCCTTCATTCTTAGAACACCTGCAGTTGCCAAAGCCCTTCCACTCCCTCCTTCCATAACCGCTTCCTCCGTGGGCCCTGGTGCCACCCATCCTCACATCCCTGCCTGCATCCCGAGCTGCGTCCACTCTGCCTGAGGAAGCACAGTTCCCTGGAAGTCAAACACCCCCAGGTCTTGGGCTTTTCTCCTCTGCCATCTCCCACCCTTAACTGACATGTGCCCCCCTGTAAGCTCCCTCCAATGTAAGCATCACTTTTTTCCTCTCCCAATCTGAAAGGGACTCAGCCAGCCCTTGCTCTCTGCTGCCACTTTCAGTGGACTGTTCCATGTCTTTGGAAGTGTGGAACATACAGACACATCCCTGCCCCGTGGGTACCACGGCCTTCCAAAAGCACTCTAGTCAGCCATTGTTCTTCCCCTCTGCCTGCCAGCTTCCATGTCATGGCTGGAGGTCCACATTTAGCTCCTCAACATTAATGGCTCTGAACTTCACTCTAGCTCAGCCACCTTCTGCCATGGGACACCTTGGACCTAAGAATGACCAGTGTCTTTACCTCTAAGGTCTCTCACTCCTAACCATCATCTTCCTCTCCCCTCCACCGTTCATACCTACTAAATGAATCTATTCCTAACACTTCCATTTGCCTTGTCCACCAAGTCTTTCTTGCTTGTTCCCCACCCCCACCCCCAGCCTAGCTCCTTGACCACAATGAGCTCACGGCCATTCTTGCCGCCCTCAGCCTCCATCGCTTATCTGGTCCAATCTCCAATCCTGGGTCACACCACCACCCGTTTCCTGTTTCTGCCTCTAAGCTGCAGAAAGTAGGAGGAGAGATCACTGAACACTGCAGAGTGAGTTCACAAACCACTGCAGCGCCCTCCACGCCCTCCAGCCTCGGCTCGCCTGTCTGGTATTTGGCTTCGGTGAAATCCCAGTTGCCTTCCCCACAGCAGCTGTTCCAAACCTTTTCCATCCCCTCAAGCCCCCAACTGCTTCACCCCCTCACTCTTGGCGATGACCTCACCTCTTACATTACTGAGAAGATGGAAGCCAGCCAGTTTAAGCTCCCTCATCTTTCTTCCTCTCCACTGAAAATACCATAGCAATACTGCCCTTGCCTTATGGGAATGCCTCTGGGGGGCCTTCACCAGTCTTTCCTCCAGGACTCTGTCCCAGCTACAGTCCCTTCTGTCATGCGTCATCCACCCTTCCTCCACTGGCTTCTTCCTCCTGGCTTCCAAGCATACCTAAGTCATTCTCCCCTACCTTGAAAAACCCACCCCACACACAGAGTCCTTCCCTTAGCCCCTCATTGCACTGCCAACCTTGGAGAGGAGGCTACCCTAGCAACTCCATTTCTCACCCCCCACTCCCTCCTCAACTCCTGACCATCAGTTCCCACCACAGGACAAAAACTGGCTTCTCACAGCCATCTAAGATTTCCCAATAATGCTATCTCTGGCCTTATTTTAGTCCTCATTTGTCACATTCTCTTCCCTTGGCTTCTGTGATTCTGCACTGACTAGTGGCTCCTCCTACTCCCTAAGCCATTCTCCCACCTCCACCTGATAAACAAGAACATTGCCTGAGCTCCTTCCCAGGCGCTCTGCATTCTCACTCTATAATTCCAGGCAGAGTCATGTCAGCATCTACTGCTTCAGAAGTCACTGCCCATGACTACCTAAGTCCATGTCTCGTCTAGGGCCTTCTCCTGAAACTCAGTCCCACATTTCTAACCCGATGACAGTTCCAGCTGAAAGAAAGTCCTGCTGGAACCTCTTGCTCAACAAGTTCAAAGTGACAGCTGGACTCCTCCTCTTCCCCTCCAAACCATTTCCCCTTCTGGACTTCTCTATTTTGTCAGCAGTGCCATCATTCCCCAACACACCCAGGCTCTAAACTTCTGTGGCATTTTGTTTTTTTACCCCTCCCCCTCCTCTTCCAACTGCTTATCAGTTACCATGTCCTGTAGTTTCTTCCTTTGAGAACAACTCTCATATGTGAGCCTTATTTTCCTTTCAACTAATGTTACTGTTAAGCCCAGGAGTGAACCCACACACATCACTCACCTCCCTACCACTGGCACACACCTCTGCTGGGAAAACTTTCCAAAAAGCTTCCAAAAGCACTGCTTTCACCGGTCCTTCCAACCCAGCCACACACCTACTCAAAAATCATTATAACTCCTCAATACTCACAAGATCCCTTGGTGTGCTATTCAATTTCCTCTTCCCTCTAGCCCCCACTTACTTCTCTAAGTATAGCTCTATAATTTTCCCAAAGGAACCTTCGACTTTCTATTCTCCAAGCTCTCCCTGTGTTTTCATGCCCTTGAGTTTCACTATTCCCATTCGAATGCCCTTCCCTCTCCTTCATTCCTAGAACACCTGCAGTTGCCAAAGGCCTAGTCGTTCAAGACACACCAACTCCATGAAGTCTTTCCTAGCTTGCAGCTTTGCATGTTGACTCCCCGTGCTGAGTCCCTGTAACACAGTCCCTATAACAGGATTCTGCAGAACTCATTGGCACTTGGCATTTCTTCCTTATGTGAGTATACACAGACATTCACACTATCAATTAACTCTATGGGTGCTGAGAAGAGATAACTGTAAGTGGCCCTTCAACTCTGAAGCTCTGGTCTCCTGAACCAGATCATCAGATTCGAAAGGGCAGGAATCTTCTTACCGTGGCATTGTAGCGTTCTTAGTTTAAGCATGTATGTGTTAGGTACAAAACCCATGCATTAGCTCACTATCTTCACCACTATGGTCCAAAGCAGACAACATTGTTTTAAAGATAAGGAAACTGGGGTTCCAAATTCACCTAAGTTGCTTAGGGTCTCACAGCTTGCGGGTGGCCAAGCTGGAATTCTATCCCAGGTCCATTCGACTCCCATGCTCTTAACCTCTTTGACAGATCTCTTCCCGTGTCCTATACTCCTGAGCACAGAGCATAGTGCCTGGTGCTCAACAAATGCTGGCTCAGCCTGTGTTTACTGATGCTGCTACTCTTTATCACCATATGGGCCCTCGGGTGGTGAGAGTCCTTATAGAAGGGGAGAGATTAACTCAAGATGGGGGAAGAACCAAGGTTTGTTTGGTGATCTCATCTTCTCTCTCTAACATTCTCGGACAGAGGCCCAAGGGAAGGTCCACCAAATGCTCTTACTAATTCAAAACCTGTGCTGCTCTGACTACTCCCAATCAGGCCCCACCCAAACCAGACCTGCTAGGCTCTTCCTCCAGAAGTACTTTCTCTTATAGTCCCACCGATCTAATCCAGAAGATGAAAACTGCTATGGCCCCGCCACTACCTCCCTCTGACTCTCTCAGGTCACCTTCATTCTCTGGCTCCTGACTTAACCCTGACCCCAGCCCCTGTTCTCAATCTAGTCCTGCTGTCCTTCCTCACCTGGTTTTGAGCTGGTGGGGGCACTGGGTGCTGCTTCTCCTGTACACGAGGTTTCTCCCTCTGCTGAGCATATGTGAAACTGGGGGGTTGAGGGGAACCTGTGACAGTGGAAGTGGGAGCTTCAGGGGTTCCCAGTTTCTGATTGGGCTGTGATGCAGGTCCACCTGGGGCTCCAGGGCTGAACTTGGAGGCCACAGGAGTAAACCTGGGAGTCACGGGAGAAAACTTAGGGGCTGGAGCTGAAGATGATGTTGGGAGACCTCGGGGCTGGGTATTAGCCAAAGGCACTGGCTGGGACTGGGGCTGGGGCTGGGGCTGGACATGGAACTGGACCTGAGGCTTGGCCTGGGGCTGGACATGAAACTGTGTCTGGCTCTGAGGCAGCGCCTGAGCCTGGGGTAGAGGGTGGGAGCTAGAAGGGACCTTCCAAGGAGGCAAGGGTGCTGTGCCACCAGTTGTGGGCTTAGGACTGGACTTGGAAATGAATGGAGTGGCAACAGGTGGGGGCACATATCCAGATGACACCTGCAAGGGGAGGCAGAGGGGAGAGAAGTCCAGTTAGAGAAGGATGGCACCCTCAGTACTACCTCCAGGCCTCTCCTCACCCGGGCCCTGCTTCTTCTCCCTTCTTGATCCTTACCCGGGCTTTGAAGGGATCATTCCTGGTCATGTCATCTAGCAGTGAAGACAGAGAGTCGATCTCCAGGTCAATACTGCTCACCTTCTCCCTGGGCTAGAAGGACAGGGGTCAAAGAGCCCATCCCAGTCCTGCATTCCCACCCCACCTCCAACAGAACAGAGGTGATGTGGAGAAAGGACACTCCTCTCCTTCCCTTGGGGTGTCCCAGGCCTCTCCATACCTGTGAGTGGAGGGATAAGGAGGCCTCAGTCCCAACCTCCTCCTCCATTGGAGGCGGTGGGGAAGGGAAGATCTCCTCCTCCAGAGGTGCAGGGGGGAACGGTTCCTCGATCGGTGGAGGGGGTGGTGGGAAGGCACCTCCCAGAGCACCCTCCGCATCGTCGCCCTCCCCAAGGGGGGGAGGAGGGGGTAAAGGAAAGTCTGGGGTAGGAGAAAAACAGAGGGCTATCAAGATGGATCCTTCTACCCCTTCTACCCAAGTTCCCCTCCTTTTACAGCTCCAATCCCCAACCCAAGAACTCTCTCGGGGGTCCCCGGGCGTGTGGGGTAAGGAGAGAGGGCCCAGGGAGCTCTGGGAGCCCCAGAGCAGGAACGGCTCGGGGCATTGCGGAGGAGTGGTGCAGCTCCCGTTACACTTCGGAAAACGGACCCAGAGGGGAAGATTCGTGCCCCACATTCCCGCCTCCCACCCCCAGGCAGGGGCCTTGGAACGGTCCCAGGAGCCTTGGCTCCCAGCCATGAGCTCCACGATGAGGTAAGAACATCTGCTCGGGACAGGGTAGCTGCGCCCAGCCCCCTCTGCAGCAACCTTTCCAGACACCCCCGAGCTCCCGAAACCACTGCTCCCACCCAGCGCCCGCCCGGGTCCAGCCCCCAAGCTCATCGCCTTACCTTCCGGGGGCGGCGGGGGGATCTCGCCCACCCGGCCCATTTGTGCGCGCTGGGCCCCAGCCGCCGTGACGGGCTCGCTGTCCCCGGGCCGGAAAGGATTCACTTTGGGCTTTGGGGCCACCACCGGGCCGAACTTCTTCTGAGGGGCGTAAAATGCCGGAGCCGAGACCGAGACCGAGATCGCGGGGGGCGGGCGGGGGGCCGCCATGGCGAGGCCGGGCTGCTGGGGGTGGGTCGCCAGGTTACGCAGCGCCGAGCCGGGCTGAGGACCCCCCTTGTGGTCCAAACTCTCCTCCGCGACCCCCACCCACCTAACCCGGCGCCCAAGCCCTCTCCCAGTGGGCAGCCGCGGGGCGGCTCCCCGCGTCTCACCGCGGGCCGGAGCGTACGCGCCGGTCTCGGTGGCCGCCTCAGCGCCGGGCCCGCGGTCTCTGCGTCCCGGTCCGGAGCAGCCTCCAGCCAGGCGGGGAGGGAAGCAGGGAAGAGGGAGGGAGGGAGGGAGGGAAGGGGCGGGCAGAGAGCGGCGCCGAGACCATACAAGGAGCGGCCCGGAGAGGGGGCGGGGAGAGCATGGAGGGCGGGTGAGGCAGGAAACTCCCCCAGGAAGGGGCCCTGATCCTGCCCGCGGCCCAAGGCTCCGCTCAGGTCCCCCCGCCCCCGCCCCACTCGCCACTGCCCCCGCAGCCCCGGCCGGGGGCAGACCACCCCTCCCCAAACACAGGCCTCTGATGTCATTTCCTGACCTGCCCCCACCCCAGCCCGACCCGCGGGTGCGGGAGATCTGACTCACGGTCCCCACTCCGGGCTAAGCCGGCCGAGGTCGGGCGGGTGCCCCAGAGGTACCGAAACAGCCCCAGTTGTGCCTTCTGCCCCGGCCCGCCCCCTTTCCTCTTCGGGCCTGCCGTTACCCGTCCCTGCCACCTCCAGCTGCTCCTCCACCTCCCTACCCTGCCGCCAACCCCGCACCCCAAATCCCCTCAGGGTCAGCCCTGTTTAGGAGGACTGCGATGGATCGGCTCGAGGGGCCAGGGATGGTGAGTGGGAATCTCTCTCTTCCTACGCCCACCTAAGCCCTTCTGCGACCTGGGTGGGTGTGAGCACGAACCTCAAGGGGTTCTTGGAGCATACTAACGTCATACCCTGGGCAGCCTCTTAAGGTTTCTAGGAATTCCCAACACCCGCGACCCCGCCTGCGGATCAGCTAAACATCAGTTAAACTGAGGGAGAGTTCGGGCCTGGCCGACCGATGAATGGAAGCGGAAGAGCGGGGCGGGGTCGAGGGCAGTTAGCGGATTTAGGGCCAGGGAGGACGGATGTGGACGCCGGCAGCACGTCTGTCACAGTTCCTCAGTGCCCACCGCGACCCACCCCTGCAAGAAGCGGATCAGCGAACGTGGGGCCTCTGGGGATTCGGAGACAACGCTCCGTGGAGCCCCCCACTGGAATGACCGGATTCCTCAGTCTCTGCCTGTGCTCCAGGCTACCCGAAAAAGACAGGACCTGGTTTTTTTTTGTTGTTTTTTTTTTTTACTTGACCATGGAAACTTACACAAGCCCCTCCTGAATTCTTCCACCCTCACTACCCGCAAACTGTGGAGTCATGTGGCCTTTCACCCTTTCCAATATACCATCCCAAAGGCGCTTGCTTTTGTCTCATCCTGTCCTGTCAGTCCTCACTGCCATCTAAGGCATTCCTCTTGTTCACACCCTACTCAGTGTAGCAGATGAACCAAGCTTTAGGGATAATCCAGACTTACCCCTTAAAATTTTGGATGAGAAATATGGGCTGAGTATTTAAGAGATGGCCCCCCGGGTGGCACCCAATTAGCAACCGGTCTCCACTAGAACCTCTGATGTCAGAGCTCATTCCCCTGCACCCTGATGCCTTCCCTGCACCCTGATGCCTTCCACTTTCATGATCAATCTTCATCGTTCATGCCTGTAAGCTATGATGGATACAAGAGAACAGAGTGAGATCAGCTTGAGTCTCTTAATTCTCTGCTTCTTTTTCTCCAAATGTCAAAGACTGATGATATTTAATCCACCTACTTTATGGTATCATATGAAGAAGTAGATGAAATACATAGCTGAAAATGCTATACAGAATTCAGTGTTATCATTCAAGTCCCATTTCTGCCCAGAATGGAATTTCTTACCCAGGTCCCTGTATGTACCCTTCTCAGTTCCCAGGCAAATCTCTCATGGGCCTTGGTATATGAAATGCCCTTTTCTGCAACCTCCATCTTCTTTGCCTTCTCAGACCCCACTGATCTTTCTTTTTCTCTACTGTCTTATCATACTAGTTGCCAGCATTTCTCCCAGTCACAAGCATGTGTGGCCATGTATAACATAAAAGTATGCAGTGCATACCTTCTCTCTGACATGTATGAGCTAGTCCTGGGCCTGTCCCTATGAAAATCTGCTAGGAATTTGATACTGGAGTCCCTGTGCAAGTTGGAGATTGTATTTTGGGGTTTACATTGCCAGTCCTTCAAACTGTATCCACTTGGAAAAAAAAAAAGTTAGGAAGATAGTTTCCAGAAAGCTTTGTAAGAGTAAAAGCCATCCACCCTCCAAATGTGTCCTTAAGGAATGTGCATGTGCAAAATATAGCATGTTTAATTGTTAGGCAGCTGAACCTATTTATAAATCAAGAATAGAAGAGTGCGTAGGCAGGTTTGGTTTTACTGACAACAAAGAGCATTCGGGATACAGAATATTAAAGCTAAGAGTTTTAAGCCAGCCATTCTAAATACAAGTAGAAACACACAGAGTATCCCAGAAGGACAGAGCCTGGGATGGCTGAAGTGGAATTGCAGGGTCAATGCTATTAAAATGCAGACAATGAACAAGAGCAGCCCTAACTATCCTTAGGACTTTTTCTTAAGTAAGCCATCATAATTGATATTCTCAGGTAGTAGGTGTAAAATGAAGCAATAAGTAGATGATCCCACTTTAAGCGTGCCCAATAGTTTAGGGACAGGCAAGGAGAGGAAGTAAGAAAATGAGCACTTTTTTTTTTTTAGTGTAAACTTGATAAGCTAATAAGGGAGAAAATGGAATAATAAATAATTCAGTCCAAAAGAAGGCAAAAATGAAGAGAAAAAGGAGTGTAGAATGGGTGGCACATAAAAAATAATTAAGATTTTAGATTTAAAGTGAAAAAATATCAGCAAACACATAAAATGTAAATGGACTAACTAATCCAGTTAAAAGACAAAGTTGCCACACTCAGTGAAGAAATAAAGCCTAGCAATATGCTGAGAAAGGAAAAACATGTAAATCATAAAGATACAGAAAGATTGTTAGAAAAAGACATAAAATTCTATTTAAAATAGGGGTCGGAAAGCCCGCATGGAAAAGATGGCATTCGAGCAGAGACCTGCAGGAGGTAAGGCAGTTAGCAGTGTGGCTACCAGAGGCAAAAGCATTCTAAACAGAAAGAAAAGCCACCGCCAAGATCCTAACATGGAAGAGTGCCTGGGTTAGCTGACATAGCCACTGTGGCTGAACAGCACAAGGAACAGGAACCAATAGTAGAAGATGTGGTCAGAGAGATAAGGGAGGGGAATGGGAGCCAAATCACGTAGCACCTGGGAGACCTTTTGGAATTTTTGTATATTTTTTTAATCTGTGCCAGTACTTACTTCTGCCGCTTAAAACGTCTCTACTAACCTCCCAGATTTTATCCACTAGGTACCCAAAACTTCTTTGCAAGGGCACACAACATGAAGTAAGAAATTAAAAGCAGTCAAGGAAGAAACAAAGGTGATGAGAAAAAATGAATTCAAAAATGAAAAGAAAGATGCTATTCTGAGATTCTTTCCACACACTTGCCCCCATTTAATCCTCACAAATACCCATTAACAATGTATATTACTACTCCATTTTTCAGTTAAAGAAACTGAGGCTAACTCGATGTTTGATTTTTCTTCTCCTAAACTGCAAAAAAATTTTTGCAACACTAATATTTTATTATTTAAGATACCCCTGAGCACCTCTCCCATCCTTAGAGTCTATCATCCTCTTCCTTCAGGTACTCAGCCTGGTCCATCAGCAGCCTCATCAGGTCTGCCTCCCCTGATTCTGTAAACCCTTGAACCACCCTTTTCTCTTTCCATCATGTGACAACATCAAATTCTCTTTACCTATGGATCTAGGTATATATGTATCTCTCTATGTGCGTATGTATATACATGCATGTATGTGCTTGTATATGTGAGTTGTATATATACATGCTTCTGTATAATAGAACATCTTCAGAAGGCTTCTCAAAGAATTGTTAACAAGTGGTTAATGTTAAAGAGTAGAACTGGAGGAGGTAGAAGGCTTTTATTTTATACTCTTATGGTATTGTATTTTTCCCCATGAACATGTATTACTTTTTTTTTTTTTTTTTAGTTTATCACCAGCATTCTAAAAACCAGACCTAGGGAGAAAAACTAGGTCTGGGGACACATGCATGGTTTCTAATATAGCGAATGTTTAGCCTACCCTGATTATCACAAAATCAGGACCGAGAATATTCGCATTGTATTACTTTTATAATTGAAAAAAAAAGAAGAGATATGAAAAAGCAAACATCTCTTTTGCCTTGTATGAGAGTACTTTCCTTAACACTTAGCAGTGGGTGCATATGGTCTGCAGTTTTCCCACTTCTTCCCAACTATTAGTTTCCTAGTCCCACTTGCATGTGCTTGGCAGCACAAAAGAATCTCTAACTGGTGGGATGCAGGCATAACGGAGCAGTTGAGTGGGGGTAGTGATGGGGTGAGGGTGAAGTGATTAGTGAATGGGTCTCTCTGGCTCATCAAGACCCAGCGATCTTTGGATCATTATGACTCAGGCCAACCATGCAGCTTCCTGTCCTGCCCAGGAGTAACTCCCCCAATGTAAGGGAGGCACTGACAACCATAAATGCCCCTTTTTCCTCCCCTTTTTAGGGTCAGCCCTGTAGGCTGACATCGGAGTTCATCCTCTATGCTCGTTTCTCTTCCATCCACCAACCTCACTCAGTTCAATCACTATTTGCCAAATAACTTCTATACTTTAGGCATTCTGGATATAAAGATAAATAAAACCAGTTCTTGCCCTCAAGGACTCTCGATCTAGAGGGAAGGAAAAAAACCCCACTGAAGTAGATATTTTTACTATTTTAAGGTAAATGTTAGAATTAGAAAAAAATTTCACCCACCCAATAGTGCTTGCTTGGTGTGGCTAGACCAAATAGAGTAGCCGAGTGGCCTTCTCACCTTTTAAACCTCGTTATTATCTCTCATGCTCAGAAAGAGCAGTGAGGGCTCCAGGACCAGGGAAGAAGCACCCACCTAGGGCATCGATGAAGCAGAGGTCAGAGAAGCAGTAGAAGGCAGGAGTCCATACTTCCCAAGATCTAGGCCAGATGGGCACCCAAAGGCACTGTGGGCATCAGTAAGCCACAAATGTGTGGTGGTTGTGGGGGGCAGAGCAAGGCAGATGGTCAGATGGCAAAGAGTCAGCAACCGAGGGAGCCGAGAAGGGCAAACAGGAAAAGAGATGCAGGGCACCAACAGTAGCACACGCAGGGTGCTGGCACTGAGGCAGCTGCTCGTGGAGCATCTGCTGCCTTCCCTGTCCCTGAACCCCGAGGAAGCCAAAATCCAAGAGCCTGGCCTAGAAGCAGGAGTGTTTATCACTGAAAATAGTCAACTGAGAACTATAGGGAATAACCATTTCAGGGAGAGGGGGGATAATCCAGATGGATGACCTGTGCTGCCTGAGATGAGAACTTAGGCTTCTCTAGCTTCTACCCACCCCCTCATTCCCTTGAAGAAGTTGAGCTTAATTTAGGACACTCACTAGGCTGATCTGATACCGGAAGTGGGCAGGCACACTTCAGCAAAACCTCAGGGCTTACACAAGCTTTCTCAGGCTGTCCTTCCTGCTACCCAGTTTGTTGTTATTTACCTTGCCACCCAGAGATGAGATGAATGTGGCAAATGGACACTGAAAAAGGAAAGGGGTCTACCAAGAATATCAGTTATCTCCCTACTTATACTTCTTGACATGCTTGAGCAAGCTGAGAGACAGGCTTAGTCCTTGCCTGTGAGAGGCTACCAGAGGACGTTTATACCACACACCAGCTTACCCAGTAAGCTTGCCCAAGAATCCTTAAGTGTATTATAGAATGCTTAGGTGTAACACACTTTTTTTTGAGGTACCGGGTAACAGGGACTGAACCCAGGACCTTGTATGTGTGAATCAGGTGCCACATCAGCTTCCCTGAGTTGGTTTTTTCATTTGTTTTGCTTGTTGTTTGTTTTTTCCAGGAGGCACCCGGGAACCGGGCCCAGGACCTCCCATGTGGGAGGCGGGTGCTCGACCAGTTGAGTGACATCTGCTCCTAGGCGTAACATACTTTATTTTTTAAAAAGATCTATTTATTTGTTTATTCCCACCACCTCCACCCCATTGTTTTGCGCTCACTGTCTGCTCTTCTGTGTCTGCTTGTCTTCTCTTTAGGCGGCACCAGGAACCAATCCTGGGACCTTCTGGAGTGTGGGAGAGGCGCTCAATCTCTTGCACCACCTCAGCTCCCTGGTCTGCTGCGTCTCTTATCATCTCTCCTCTGTGTCTGTTTTTGTTGCGTCATATTGCTGCGCCAGCACTCTGCTTGGGCCAGCTCTCCGCTCAGGCCAGCTCACCGTGCAGATAGCTTGCCTTTCACCAGGAGGCCCCAGGAATCAAATCCTGTACCTCCTATATGGTAGACGGGAGCCCATTGCTTGAGCCACATCCATTTCCCACATAACATACTTTAAAAGACTTAGCATGGTACCTGGCATGAGGCAGGGGCTTTATTGGTATATGTTGATTGAAACTAAGTAGCAGAACCACTGAGATCTCCTACTAGATCAAGGGAGGCCCTGTGGTTGGTAAAGCTTAAGGGCTTTGGTAACACCTTGAACCGTTTATGTGTTTATTCAATAAACATTTGCTGAGGACCTACTATGTGCAGAACATTTTGCTAGGTGCTGAAGATATAATATTGAGCAAAAATAAACATACTCCTAGCCCTCATGGAAAGTCCATGTCCTTAGGAAGTCTAATAGGGGAGATAAATATATTAATCAAAGCATCATAAACAAATGTAAAAACTGCAACTCTTAGAAGGACCTCAAGGGAATGATATATGATACATATGCTAGAATGTGTAATTGGGAGATTTGACCTGGTTGGGAGCTCAAGGGAGGGATGTGCAAGCTGAGTAGGAGTTAACCAGTCAGAGTGGGAGGTGAAAAGCCTTCCGTGCAGCCGTAGAGGCACAGCAAAGCCCTCAGCAGCCGTGAGCAGGGCTCATAGAAATAACCAAGGCTGGGCTTCTGCGAGGGAGGTGCAGTGTGGAGTGAGATAAGGCTGGAGAAGTGGGTGGGTAGCGCTTGCAGGCCCTGTTAAAGAATTTTGACTAGCCTGAGAGCAAAGAGGAGCCCCTGTAGGGTATTAGGTAGAAAAAAAAAATGGCATGGAAAGATTTCAGAATTTTGAAACTATCTCCCTAGGGCCAGCACAGATGTGTACAGACAAATTAAAAAGCTACTGTAGGAAGGGAGAGTCATTGTTTAAAGGGCGCAGTGTTTCTGTTTGGGGTGGTGGAAAAGTTCTGGTAATGAATGGTGGTTATGTAATTAACACCACTGAACTGTATGCTTGAAAGTGGTTAAAATGAGAAATTTTATGTTGTATGTATGTTACCACAATGGAGAAAAAAACTTTTTTAAAAAGACTCTTGTAGAGCTCTAGATGACAAAAGTGAGGTTTGTGGAGATGGACAAAAACAGATTGGAGAGCATTTTAGGACACAAAACTGATGGAACCTAGTAATAGATTGAATAAGGAGAGAGGAGGGAAGAGACATGGTGGACCCAGCCCAGCCTCCAGCTGGCACAACTACATAAAATGCAGTGTTCTCCCCTGAGCGGTGCAGGTCTCGGGAGTAAGATTGTATGTTTCCATTCTGGATGAATGGAGGGGATATAAAGTAGTCTGTGGGATATCTGGGTCTAGAGCTTTAAAGAGAGAACTGTACTGAAGATCCACTTTTAGGAGTGCTCTGCCTCCAAGTAGTCATTTGAAGCTCCTACTGGCCGAAAAGTCACCTAGTGACTATTGCTTGAGAAGCTGAGAAGACCTAGGGTGAGCTTTGATGAGTTACAGCGTTTGATGGACAGGTGGGAGAGAAGCAGGCACTCTCTGAGTAAGGCCACTTTTTCTCAGACTCCAGGTGTGAAGGTGAATGCGGTTCCCCAGGCCGCCATGTCTCCTTCAATGGAGGTGAAGAAAGGACGCCTACTCCCCTCAACCTTCCTACACCCACAACCTTGCCTCCGTTTGATCTGCCTTGAGACCATCAGAACTAATTTAATTAAGGCGCTTAACCTCAATTATTTCAGTCACCATAAAAAGCCGCACATTCCCAGCTCACCCTACAGCTTGCTCCCGGTGCCCTCTGGAGCTCATAGTCCATTGTTAGCAAATGTTCCTCTTCTTCAAACATTCTCTTTACCTTCCTGCTCTAACCTGGATCACCTCTGAGGATACCGCCTCCTCTGTAGCCCTCTCAATTGGTGGCAGATATTTTCCCCCCACAGTCCTCTTACCACTAGCCCTACTTGCTATTTACCGCTTCCAGACAATTCTCCTTCCCTCCTCCCTAAAATCTCCTAGTTTTGCATACCATGTCATCAAACTATACCACCCATTGCCCTTTGTTTTATACCACCTACTGCCCCTGGGCCATTCATCCTCATTTCTCGAAGATTTTTAGGTTCGAACTCACTGTCACTCTCTCCAAATCACTTCTCTATTAATTCTTGGTGATTTTCAATATCCACATAGATGATCCTTCCTTCCTATTGCCTCTCTGTTCCTTGAACTTCTCTCCTCCAATGATTTTACCCTACCTCAACCACTATCCTCATAGTAGGACTTTAAACCAGCACTGTCCAAAAGAAATATATAAACCACATATGTAATTTTTTTTAAGTTTAAAGAAACAGGTGACATTAATTTTAATTACATTCCAAAGTATTATCATTTTAACATGTAATCAATATTAAAAATTTATTGAGAAATTTTCCATTCTTTTCTTTCTTGCTTTTGTACTATATCTTGGGAATTTGACGTGTTTTTTACACTTACAAGCACATCTTGATTGAGACTGGTCCCATTTCAGGTGCTCAGTTCTCACACATTAGTAGTGGCTACCACACTGACTCTAGAAGACCTTGAGTAACCCCTTCACAATCTCAATTTTAAGCAACCTCCTCTCCAACCATTTCCTTCTATCTTTCCAGCTCACTCCCTCCTTTTACATTAACTCTAACAATCTTTGGACTCACTGAGACCTACAATTCATTGACCCTATCAGCTTTTTCTCCTCTACTTTCCCTCTATCATGCCCTCCTTATTCAGTTTAAATTCCTTGGACAATCATAGCCACTCCCTTGCATCTGCCCTCAACTCCCTTGCACCCCTCTCTCACTCTGTAATACTCACTTGGCAAAACCCAAACCTGGTTTAAATCCAACTCTCTACCAACTCCTACCTGCACCCATCAGTGGAGCTGAAGAAAAACACACAGGCATTCTGACTGGTCCCATTTTTAAATTCATGACTGTGAGCCTCAATTGCTACCCAGCAATTTTACTTGCTGATAAGTTATATTGACTTTTCTTGTCCGTTCACTCTCCCACTCTCCTAGAAGACTTCTAAACTTTCCGTTCTCTCTTTAAATTTCCAACCTCTCCTTCCCCATCCTTACATGCAGCTAATGTCCTTGCTTCCTGTTGTACTGAGAAATTTGAAGCAAATTGAAGAGAACTTGACCAAGCTCCCTCCCACATCCAACCTCCCAACTCAGTCTGAATTCCTGCCCTCTACCTTCTTTCCTCTTACTTTCATGAATTACCCACAGTCCTACTTAAAGCCATCTCCACCACTTTTGCCTTAGATTCTATTCTGTCACGCCTGCTCAAGGATGTTGCTCCAGCAATTAATACCTTTCTCTCAAATTATCAATTTTCCCTTCTCTACTAGATCATACCCATCAATCAGCATACAGATATGCTATTATTTTTCCCAACTTAAAAAAGTTTTAACTCCATTTTCCCCTACAGCTCCCTCTCCCAATGTTTCTCTGCTCATTTTTGCAGCAAAACTTGAAAGAGTTTTCTATACTTGCTCTCTCTAATTTCTCTTCTCTTAAATTGCTCAAATCATCCTTTACACTGCTCTTCTCCATCCACTCCACTGAAACTGTTCTTTTCAAGGTCAACAACTACCTCCATATTGCTAAATTCAAAGGACAACCCCACTTTCCTCTCAACCCCACTTTCCTTGACACATCAGCTACATTTGATTCAGTTGTTTACTCCCTTCTTTGTGAAATATTCATTGCTTCACTTTCAGCCCACCACATTCTCTATCTTTCCACCAAGCTTGCTGTCCATATTTCTCACTCTCCTCTTTAGCTCCAGCTTATCTCCTCAGCCTCTAAATGTTGGGTGCCCCAGGATTTAGTCCTTGTACTTCTTCTCTATATAAATGCTCTCCCCTGATAATCTCATCTAGTCTCAAGGCTTTAAATGCCATCTTTATATGTGCCAATGATTCCCAAATTTACAGCTCTATCTTGGACATTTCCTATGACCTTAACAATTCATATATCCAACCACCTATTCAAAATCCCCATTTGAAAATCCAAAAGACATTTCAAATTAAATGTGTCCAAAACTTAATTCCCACCCTTCCCCTCAAAGCCTGTTTTGCTCAGTCTTCCTTGTGTCAGCTAATGGTAACTCCATTCTTTGGCTCAGGTCAAAAGTTTGGGAGTCATCCTTGACACATCTCTTTCTTCAGTAGTTGACATCCATCAGGAAATCCTGCTGACTCTGTCTTCAAAATATGTCCAGCAACTGATCACCTCTCACCCTATTGGTCAAAGCCTCCATCATCTCTCCATTGGTTTTTTGCAATATCTTGCCTCCCTAGCATTTACTTTCAATATAGCATCTAGCATGATCCTTTAATCTTAGATCATGTTGATTCTCTGATAAAAACTCTCCTTCCTCATTTCATTCAGAATAAAGCCAAGTTCTTGTAGCAGATTTCGTGGCCCTTCCCAAACTACTCCCACATACTCTTTGGCCTCATCTGCTACTGCTCATTCTGCTCCAGCCACACTGGCTACTTTGCTGCTCCTCCAAAGTGCAAGGCACATTCCCACCTCAGAACCTTGCACTTGTTCTCTGGAATGTTCTTCTCCAGGCACTGCATGGATCATTCCCTCATTTCCCTCATATTTTTGCTTAAATGCCATTTTCTCAGTGAGGCCATCCCTGACCACCATATTTAAAACTACAAATACTAACCTCCTTTATTTATTATCTTCCGCCCCTGCTTTATTTTCTTCATAGCATTTATCATCTTTAAATATATCATATTATTTACTTAATTTCTTTATTGCTATCTCCTCTCACCATCTGCACTAGATTGTTAGCCTCATAAGGGCATGAATTTTGGCCCCTAGCATCTAGAATAGCTCTGGCATATGGTATGCACTCAATAAATGCTTGCAATCTGGAATGAATGAATAAGATGAACTAGTAAATAAGGCAAAGAACAAGCAGCTAGAAAGGCAGAAGGAAAACCAGGGAAGCGTGTTCAAGAACAAGGGTCAACAATGTGGAATGCTACTGCTGAGTCAAATAAGATAAAATGAACACTCTCTGAAGGATCTATTGACATGGAGGATATGGAAGTCCTCAGTGTGAGCTGTTTCTAGAGCAAAGATGCCAGATTGGAGTGGGTTGAGGAGTGAGCGGAGGTGAAGAAATGGAGCAGATGAGTGTCAGCAGCTCTTTCAAGAACTTTGGCTGTGAAAGAAAAGAGAGAAATACATGGGGAGAAAAGTCAAGTGGGAAATTCCAGCTCCCACCTTATAATGCAGAATTTGCTGGCACCCCTTCCCCCAATAGTTTTCACCTTTAGCAACGAGGTTCAACCTCTACTACCACTAGTGTATGTGAAAGGAAACACATCAAAATGTTAATAGTGTTAGAAATAGGACGAGGACTTTGGTTTTCTTCTTTTTGCTTGGCTATATTTTAAACATTTCTAAAATGAGTACCTATTACTTGTGTAGAAATACACACACAGCACGCAGAGTTCAAAGCTTCCTGTCTCTATTAGACTTTCCCTGTCTGGGTGGGTGCACTTCTCACTGGCAGGACAACCATGAATGACACAGTGAGTGAACAGCCTTCAAGGGGACCCCACCCCCACCCCAGGAGAGCACCTCCTTGTCCACTATCAGCTTATCACTATGAAAGAAACTTAACCAAACAATGACCTGAATATACACGAAGGATCACACACCCTTCTTAAACACAGAGAACAAAAGTTAGCTCTGAAAGGACTCATTTAATCAACGAGGATCTGTTCAATCTGCATGAGCAAAAACAGTGTGTGGACTGAGAGCATATTCTAATAGTGTTCAGTGTTATAATAAAAATCATAGAAAAACTATTTCATACAGATTGGGGGAGGCATCGTAGCATAGGGAAAGGAATACTAGATTAGGAATTAGAGGACCCAGATTTTGATCTCAGTTTAGCCACTTACTAGCTGTGTGACTGTAAAAATCTGAGACAGATTTTCCTTGTCTGCAAAAGTATGGCAACTGCCTTGATTTCTAAGGCTTCTTCCAGTGCTAACATTCAATAATCTGTATGTAATGCCCCTGTATATCCATTGCTCCATAGCATTCATTGTCAAGAAAATGCCTCCACTGTCCTGTCTCTGGACTTGGTCTGGCTGCTTAAAGGAGATGGCAGACTGGGAAGGGGGGTGACCTGGAGGTACACCTACCCATTGTGTAGGAGACACTTCATTTACTCACAGATTTGGTTGTTAGAAAGTTCCAGGCAATTAGACTTTGCAGCAAAAAGAGATCATAGTCCAAGCAAGGATTTGCTAGAGACAGCCAAACAAAGGTTGCAGGACATCACCAAAGCTAAGAAGAGCACAAGTTTGGAGAACCTAGGAAGGGGTTATATTCAGGAATCCAAGAGGTGGATTTTCAGTTGTCACAATGACAGAGAAGTCTGATGAGTATTAACAGAGCTCCTGCAACCAGGCTATTGTTCAGAGGCAGGACTTTAGTACCTGAGGAAGATGCCTTGTATGCACAAGGCAGGATATCTGTCTTAGAGAAGCTGGTCACAATGGTGGGGATTAAAGAGGTTCAAGCCATGGAGGCAGAAAAGAGCCAGAGGCATAAAGTGACATCTGCTGCTCTTCTCCTCTGAGCTTTTAAATACCAGCCAGGCAATTCTTGATGATGGTCAGGAACAAGCCTTCCAATTCCAGGTTCTCATTGGTTCTCAATGGAGGGAGGAGTATAAAATTGGCAGGTGGAGTCTCTGAAGCTGGAGCAAAGGACTGCCTTGTGTTACATAGTTGATCCTTCCTGTTCTCTCTCAGTAGCTTTGGACTTTGTAAGTGCTGAGTATTTGCTCGACCTCTGAAGATCCCATCTGGTTCAGCTCCCTGGGATTTATGAACTCTGGTTTTATTGCTTACCTGGCCTTGTCTCATGGTTGCCCAGACCTTGGGTCCTGATTCCTTGGTCCTGGCATCCTGCCTGGTCTGCTGCTGCCTTTGACCTGGACGTGGTATTCTGAGGCCCAAAGTGCGGTTTGGGACCTAAGCAGGAAGCAGCAAGAAAGCACAGACATTCATCCAGGCCCTCTGGGCCAAACGCGCCCCTTCTCTGATAGAGATGTAAGGGCCTATTAGCCCAAAATGCCTGGTGTGGCCTTTCTAATCCGAATGTTTGGATGGGACCCCCAAAACCTGAAGTGGTTCTTTTCCAGGCTTTCCCACAGGCCTGCTTCTGAGAGAAAAGACAGGACAAATCCATTCCTTTGATAATTTACAAAATAGACCCTGCTAGAGACACTAGGGAAACACTTGACTGGCACTTTTCTAAGCCGAACGGGGCCTACGGGATCCTGTGAAATCTCAATTCAGTGATGATGCCCTGACTGAGCTTTGGCGGGAGGCTTTGGCCCACGCGAGGAGGTGTCTGTCTGGGGCTTGCTTACCACCATTATGCAAGCTGCCAAGTTTCCTTATCTAACTACACATTAGAATAAGCTCACCTTCAATTCCCAATATTTTGGAAAGGTTTCAAACTTCATATACACGCTAAACCCTCACAAGCAATGACCTATGCTAGTCTAAAGGCTTTTATCTTCTTCAGGACCCAATGGATCAGGCATTGGTCAAGTGAGGCCTTTTCGTCCTCACCAGCCAACATTGAAACCAGAGAACCTGTGCTATGGAAATCAGGATCTGATGTTACTGGCTGCCCGGAGATGTCCTTCCTTCCTCAGCCATCTTGCTCTGTCCAGGGAAACACCCTTCCCCTGAACAATGGCCAGGAACGTCTTCTACTGATTACTCTGGGAATCTGGCTGGGGATGGAGGTGGGGGTGGCGGTGGGGAAGAGGACCACCCAGACCACCAGGACACATTCTATGGCCTTTCCTACTCTGCAGAAATACAATCTACATACTACCAACACCCCACCACCACTGTCCAGGGCTTAACTCTGAGTCTGCCCCTATGTATAACAGGATCCTTGTCTGCTATCCCCTGACCCCTTAAACCCTACTGTGTGCCATCCTGCCCACTGAGTACTGAAGAAATTACTCCCATTTAAAAGAATACAGACTTCCCATCCATCGTCAGCTTCAGATCCTTCTGATGTGCCACCCAGACCGCATTCCATTCCAGGTACCCTACAACCAAACAATTTCCCAAGGTTCTCCAGCATCAGCCTCTCTGCTTTGGTGCCTTAAGCAAATAGGGCCTCCTGTGAACCACTAAGAGCTGTCCCAAAGCTGACTGAACTTGGGAGCAGCCTGAAAAGCCCCCCAGAAGCCCCCAAATACAGGGACTCTGATAGGATACATAGACTGATAAGTAGGATCTGAGATACTCTAACCGTCAGTACACCGTGATAGCGCCAAAGACCTACAGCAGGGGCTGCAAGTCACTCTGAGGAAAGATACTTGCTTTTCCATTTCAAAAGTCAAAAACATGGAGACATTTATCCCTTTATTAGCTTATGATCCCATTTTAACAAAAAAAGATGAGAGTGGAAAAAATGAGTATCAATTAAAATATCCTGAACCAATTAACTCAATTTAAAAACAAATAAATAAAACTATTTCCTACAGCATCCATAATGGATTTTCCAACTGAGGAACTGAGTTTAAGCTCTAGCTCCATCTCTTACCAGCTGGGTAATCTTGGGGAAAAGAAAATTAATTGATCTCTAAGCCCCAGAATTTTCAAAGATGATGTCTGCTTTATAGGGTTGTTGTAAGAACAGACTGAAAACTCTTTGCCAACTGTAAAATGATATTTGCATATTATTTATTGTTATTTTATTCTCTGTCTCCCCTGTTTCCTGCCTTTCAGCAGATGATTTCGCCTCCTACTTCTCAGAGAAAATAGAAGCCACAAGATGGGATCTCCCTCATCTTTCCCTACATGAAACCTGCAACCTACTGACATCTGCCCTATCTCTCCTTCTGCTAGAATAGTAGAGCAGGCTACCTCTGTCTGAGCCTAATCCCTCTCTCCCTGAGCTTTGCTCCCATCCTCTATGGCTGCCTTAGGAACTTATATTCAGTATTGATTATTCTTCCTCTCTTTTGTACTTTTCAACCTCCTCCTTCAATTGGATCCTTCCTTTCATAGGCCTTTAAATATGATTTAGTGTCTCCCATTAAAATAAAAGAAATACTTTATTAAGCTGTTGTTTGTTGGGGGTGTGTGTGTGAAGGAATGAAGCTTTGGTATGCTCTTTCAGTCCTGCAGGTAAAAAGCAAATACCTACCACTGTTCTTGGGGAAGTCTGCTTCAAAATGGGATATTAAGTATAATGCTTGGTCGTTTGAATTAGAACTACTAACAGGGCCAAACCCCTGCAGAATTAGAATATGCATTTAGAGTCTAGGCGTTCCCAACATTTGGCTTTCTGGAAAGCCCCTGGTTTCCCTCTCAGAATTATGGTAAATGCATGAAATAAAATACATGAGATTACAAAGGAAACAAATTGTATCAGAACACAGTTATTGCAAAAAAGAAAACAAAGATGCAAGACTAGCACTTCTTGATTTCTAAACTTATCACAAAGCTTACCTTAATCAAAATAGTATGGCACTGGCATAAGGATAAATACACCAATGGAATGCAATTGAGTGTTCAGAAATAAACCCACACATCTATGGCAAATTGATTTTTTTTTTTTTTTTTTTTTTT